>WYDK02050028.1:0-14049 GCA_009867345.2 Toxicodendron radicans | reverse complement strand
GCATGTGCCTATCCCTTGAACCGCTACTCTTGAGTTATTACCCACATAAATCCATTTTGCTCCATTTGGGATTCGCCAGAACTCCACGAAGGTATTCTGTTTTTCGCTACACGGTCGGTTGATGCTGAGACTTTTTGGGTTCTGTACAATTACAAGCAAAGTGGCCCTTTTTGCCATAGTTATAACATTTCAATCTCACCATGTTTTTCTTGGTTTTCTAGGGACGTTTCCCCTTTTCAAACTTGTTGAAATTTCTCTTCTTTCCTGCATGAGGTCCACTTTTACCCTCTCTTTGTTGGGGCTCACCACCAAACTTACACTTGCGCCCACCTTGTGAGCTCCCAGCCAAGTACACATCAATACTTGACTTACTTGCCTCTAGGCGATCTTCATCTAGCTCAAGATGGCGTACAACATCTTCCATTGTTTTGATGTTTTCATTGTGGGTCAAATGCATTTTCATATGCTCCCAGTTTTGGGGTAAGGAACGGATTACTGCTTAAACTTGTTAATCATCTATAAGGACATGATCAGTATCTTTCAACTAACTAACCATATTTGACATAAGCCTCAAGTGTTGTTTCATTGTTTGATATGGCCTTTTCTTATAAGTGCCAAATTTGATTGTAAGTGATCTTAGTTTGGTTATAGACGTACCACCAAACTTTACAGCAAGTACGGACCACATGTCCTTTCCTAGCTCATATTGCCTAAATTTTTGCATTATATCATTTTCCATACTGCTCAGCAACGTAATGCGAGCTAACAAGTTCTTTTTCTTCCAAGCCTTATAGGCTTCACGATCCCGTCTATGTTGGGTCGTGGTGGCTTCCTCAGGCTCAATCATGGTTGTGTTCAGAACTTCTAGAGCTTTTTGCTCCTCTAGTACATATTGGATTTTCATACTCCATATCTCATAATTGTCATCATTGAGCTTTTCACGTTTGTTAAGCTCAGCGACAATGTTTCTTGAAGCAGATGTCATCTCTTAGAAAACATAAAGTTCTAAATTAAGACATGTATTCAATATTTAATGCCTAAACTTACATGTATTTCCTTGACATGAAATAATTATATTAATAATAATTCATCATTAGGTTTAGAATCGAAAGGTCACTAAGTTCGCAATCATTATTTAAGGTCCTAATGTGAATCATTTTTAAGATAATTATTAATGTGAAGGACTATTTTCTTCAATGTTACATAAACATGAAGAAATCCTGTCATTCCAAAATAACATTTATCGTTAAATTACTAAAATTATAGATAAAAAAAATGGTAATCAAACATATATCATAATAAAAAACTGAAATAACATTTCAATTTTCATAATCAAGATTTTATATATACAAAATATGTAAACTGACAAACAGTTATACAACAATAAATAAAATAAAATAAAATAAAATAAATATTAACGATTATGAGAATCGTATATTTTGACATGCACTCGAGTAGAATCATAGAGCCTTTTACAAAGCTCACTATATGTTTTTTCTATGTCTACTATGGGTAACATGGGGTTCTTTAAAATTCTTTTCTTTTGGTCACAAAAAGTTGAACCAATTGAACGACACGCAGTCTTCTTGGCAACCTTGTTTGTATATTCTCTAAAAACATGTTTGACTAACTCCCTATAATCATGATTTACTTTCTTACTGTGCCAGAGCAAGTCCAACAGACCTCTATCATTTGGATTGGCAACATGCTACTCAAAATTCCATATTTTTTATAAGGATACAACAAACCGCCTTGACAAACAATCTTTTGCATTTCAGTATTTATACTGATTACAAAATTTATTAAACGAGTGAACTCGTCACTCCGGTCTGTTGGATCCATGATTGTATTCAATAAACTAGTGATCATAGCTTGCACACGTAGTCTATGCGCATGACTTCTAATAGCCGTGGGAGTTTTCACAAATCTTGCCATTTTTCTGTAATCAAATGTCTATAAGTTAAGTTTGACTTACAAACTCTAAGACTATGATTTAAATTAAAATTTAAAAAACCCGATTAAGAGCGGCAAATTTTCTTTTTTTCTCGGTTCATTAAGTTTGATAGTTAACGTCCGTTGACCTTAAACCAGGTCTGTATGACCCGGTTTGACCGGGTACCAAACCCGCTTGACCCACCTAATCGGAACCATTTGACCAGATTTAAAATTCAAATTTGAAATTCAAATTTCATTGAACGGTTACTATTTTAAATTTGAATTTTTAGTTAAAATTCACAAAAGAAGGTGGCCTTATGGTGGAATGGGTTTGGGTTAATTGTGGTGGCCTGGGTTCGAATCAAAGTGTAACCAAAGTTTTTATTTTTTATTTCAATAATAAAAAAAAACAACATGTCATATCTGTTATGTGCACAGATATGACATGTCACCTGGAGGTGGTCCCTGACCTCCAGTCAGGTTGACAAATGGGTCGAGCAACCCGTTTTTAGACCCGAAAACCCATATTTTTAACCCGGCCATATCTTGGCCTACAAAAGTCCATTTTCAACGTTCTTTATATCCTTTTGCTCCGATTTTAATATCCTAATGATATGTGATAAAATATTTTATAAATAACAACATAAAATTAACAAAAAGAAACCAACATATTCTAATATGATTCAATCCAGGCAGACGTCATTCAATGGCTCTAATACCAATGTTGGCAATTACATAAATTGTAGTCCAAGATCATATATGCATATATATATATATATATCCATTGTAATCACATTTATATAACGAACTACAATTGAAACCATAACATAAATACCTCGATTCAATTTGAAGCACAAATACTAATCTAGAGAATCCAGAGAGAATTCTAAACTTTTCTTTTTAAATCCGAATTTTGTTTTCATTCGTATATTAGTGAAAGGATGCAATAATCCTTTTATATACAACAGTTTCCAAAAGCAATTGTTGCGATTTGAAGTGGTAACTGCTTTGGCAGTTACCACAATTTCAAATCAAACAGGTGGGATCCTATCATGGGTGTCCCACCCATTTCCATTACGCCAAACTTTCAAAACCCAAATCTTGTTTCACCACCTTTGAACCCGTCATTTTCAGTACCTGGCCTTCTCCTCCATAATCACAGCAAAGGGTTAATCTTAATCAACTGATAGTTAATTCTTTTCTGGGGGGATTTATTTCACTAAGAAACTACAAGCTCCTGCTACTGAGGATCCTATAGGACTTGAGTTTGATTTTGCAAAACTTAAGGTGTGCCATGAATTTGTAATAAGATCTATTTACGATAATCTCCCGAGATGGGAATGGCATTTCAGAAAGATGAGGAGTCGGGTGGTAAAAAAGAAGGCTAAGCGAGTACTGGTGTCTCAAAAGTACTTTACGAGAGTCGATGCGAATGGAAGATTTATGAACAGCAACAAGGAAAAGTGGGAAATTGAGAAGGAAGTGTTGGGGTTCTAGCAAATCAAGATCAGAAAGAGTGTCCATTGTGCATAGGGGCGAACCCACATGGGGTCACATGGGGTCAAGTTACCCCACTTGGATTTTTTTTTTTTTAAAAAGAAATTCAGTTTTCCCCATAACAAAACTAAATAACAAAATTACAGTCAACTAAATTAATTAAAATTTTTGAATTTCTCTAACAATATCTTTCCCCATTTTTTCCCCAATCCAAACTTTTTCTTTTGTCCAGTGTGCCCCACTCCATCTCTCCGATTCCTATTTTTCTCTTCCCCAACCCCAGCATGCCCCATCACTCAATTGAAAAATCACCACTGTTTTTAGAATATCTTTTACAAGTAGGAATATTTATTGATTTCCTTTTTTTACTTGAATCAATTATTGAGTTTTGTTTAATTAATTTCATTTAAGTTCTCTATAATGTCCTTTATAGTGTTGTGCTCATGGGTATTTTGAATGGCTTTCACTATGTTTCTTCAAGCACCTGTAGAATTTTATTTTTTTCTACATAACTGGTGAGGTTGTTGGCATGTTGTTAGTTGTGTATAGAGAAAAGAATGTATTTGATAGTTGGTGAGGTTATTGACATGTTCACTTGTAGATCAATGGTTGAATGATAGTTTAGTTGTGTATATAGAGAATGATGTATTTGATAGTATTGATAATGAAGTCATTATACAATATTTTCAAAATATGAAATCTCGTCGAGGACAATTATAAATGTATTAATTAATGAGAATTTTATTAATAAAAATATTTGTGTTTATTTTTATTTTTATTTATGTTAATTGTTACTTTAAGCTTTGACCCCCCTAAGTTTCATTCCTAGGTCCGCCCATGATTGTACATGGAAGGTTTTGAGGAATTCTTTTGTGAGAAGATGAATGATTGGGTGTCTCACGGCATAGTTTATTTGGATGCAACCAAGGGATCAACAAGGGCTCTGTATAAGTCTATGATAGGTCGAATTGTGCATGCTAAATGTGTGTATACAAAACAAGAAATCAAATCTTTGTCAATCTCTAAAGGCTAGAATATCTTTTTTATTGGATTTTTTGAGGTTTTGTAATTTAGCATTTGAAGGTTTTGTACGTCTATATTAATTCATTTGTTAATCAATGAGAATTACTACCATTTTGAGATTAATTTCTTTAATTTAATGTCTAATATTAGTATCAATGTTTTAAAACTCGGTCAGATCGGGAACCGAGTCTTCTCTGGTCCGGGTATCCTTCAAACCCGATTTTGACATTTAACCCGAATTGACTCGCGGTTAAACCGGTTGAATAGTAGCTAACCAATGATTCAACCGGATTGATGCCAAAACCTAGTCAATAAAAATTAAATCCCTAAAATCCAATTATGCATCTTCAATCTTCATTCGAATCTTCGATACTGGCAACAAAGTTTTCATCTTCAATCTTCATTCTTCATCTTCAATCTTCATTCTGCATCTTCTAGGGATTTTTTCGTAAGTGATTTTGATTTCTACCTTCTTTTATACTGTAGTAGTTAGATGCATTCGTGTGTTTACAATTCTAGTAAATTGACATTGATGATTTTGAGAGATGGGTTTTGGTTTTTACCTGGTCTTTTTTTGCGGTATTGGATTATACCTGATTTTTGTCTTTTGTTTAATGGGTTCTGTCGGAGAATACTTATTCGAAATAATATGTGTGGTGAAGAGGGTTGTGTTGAATTCACTTGAATTAGCTAAAGGTCACAGTGATTTATGGGGTTTTGTTAGTTCAAGAATGTAATGTTCAAATAAGATATTTCTAGATTTTGATAAGGATTGAAGAACCGTGTCTCATATTATGAAATCAAATTAAGATGTTGGAAGTGGAAGCTAGGAGCATATGCTTGAGGCGATGAATATCACTATCCTTAAAGATTTATTTCGTGATATGAATAATCCTCCAGGATTCCATAAGCACATCTGAATTAATATCCAAGAGCAAGAACAACAGTGTTAAGTTAAATACTAAGCATGAAACCCAACAATAAAAAATAAATTTATAAAAGCAAAAGACAAAGTAAAGTGAGATGAGTAGCCGCAGTGAGCAAAGGAGAACGAACGAATTTTTCATATCTTGAAAAAGAGAAACAGAGAGCGTATTTATAGTGAGAATATGACTGTTGCGCAAGGAGTAGATAAGGTGAAATCAAGATAATGTTGCATAATATTTGGGCAACAAAATCGGTATTTGATTGTAGTGTTCTTTCTAATTAGGAAATCTTTAGGGAAATTAAATTAAAATGTAATAAAGATTTCTTTTCCTTACTTAAAATATATTCATTTATAAGAATATAAGCATCACTTATAAAAAAATTTCTTAAGTGAAAATTCTCTCTTTACGGGTTCAGTGGAAGTTTAAAACATCAACTTTATAAAAATGTGCTCATACCTATATTTACATAAAATTTCTTATGAATATACACATAACAAAAGTCACGTTCTTTGGACAATGCCTCTAGAATCCCTCGCCAGTTGACAACCATCCGATCGCAAAATCATCTAACACCTGCAAAAATGTTGAAATTAACGAAGTGAGTACTAATTGCTCAGTAAGTAAATCAAACTATACTTAAAATTCTTCTTCGTTAACTACTTTCTCAATCTTTTTTTCTCACTTCTCATTCTTTTTTTCTCACTTCTCATTCTCTTACTGTTTCTATTGTTTCTTATATTTTTCTTACTTCTCATGTAAATTCTGTTGTTTCTCAACGTAGAAAGACTAAGATGTTAATAACATAACTTTTCACACGTATAATTCTAATCCATGCATAAAGCATAACACATGAGCAAGCTAAGGAAAAACTTTCTCTTTTTTTTTTCTTTCTATTTTTTCTTCATTTCTTCCAATTCTACTATTTCTTTTTTGTTCCTTTTCTGTTTCTTTTCTATTTCTTTTCCGTTTCTTTTCTATTTTTCATCAATTCTACTATTTCTCATCACATAAAACTGATAGCATAAGTATGCATGCAATTTTAATAAATGCATAAAACATGATACATGAGTAAAATCTTATTCTTTTTCTAAAATAATAATAACAATTCTTTTTCTTTCATCATTATTCTTTCTTTCTTATTATTATTCTTATTCTCATTTCTCATTTCTTTTCTTTCTTTCTCATCTCTTTTCTTTCTTTCTCAGGTCATGTGAGCAAATTCTAAATTCTTTCTCGGTACAGTTCTCATCCACATGCACTCTAACGAATTGTACAAATTTCTTTCTTCTCTGGTGTTGCTCACTTAAAGCAGCATGCATGTGTAGGTTATTCTCTCTGTGGTCGCCATGGCCTCATATAGAGATTGTGACACACTATGTCACGGGATTTCGGGTGTAAAGTTAATTTATTTGAAATTGGGGTGCAATTGTAGGGAATGAAATCTTAGAGGAGACTTTTGTAAGAAATCCAAAGCTTTTGGGAGTAAAATGTCAAAATTGTGAACAGTGAGGGACAAATGGATATTTTGCAAGAGTAGTATAAAAAGAGAGAAATTCTCTTATTTGTTAAGTGTTGGACGAGAGAAGAGAGAGATAAAGGAAAGAAAAGAAAGAGATGAGGAAGAAAAAGAGAAGAAAAGGAAAAGAGGAAGAAAGGAAGAGGAAAAAGAGAAAGAAAAAAGAGAAAGAAATTCTTGGGCCCAAGGTAAGCTTGAATCATCCTAAAGCTTTAATCTTCTTCCAATTTCTTGTATTGTGTTGAGTTTACATTGGATTCAAAATGGGTGTTTGTGTGTTGTGTTACTTAAATGTGTGTATGAATGTTGATGGGTGTTGATGGGTGTTGATTGTGTGTTGTTGGAGTGAGAATTGAGTAGAGAATGTGAAATTTGAAGTGAAGATAATGGGTTGGATGAAGTTGTTGAATATCATGTTTTAGGGTGTGAATCAAATTGTGTTTTAATGGATTAATTGTGTTTGGATGGTTATAGATATGTTATATGATCTGTGGAGTGTTGTTTTATGATGGGAAAATGAAGAGAGATTGATGGGAGAATGGATGGAAGGAGAGGAAAAACGGGTTAAAGTGGAAAAAAAACCCAGAAAATTGGTCAAACAGTGTCATGCCGCGGCATAGGGGAAAAATGCAAGAATTTCGGGGCTATGCCATAGCATGAAGAGGGCAGGAAGCCCTATGTCGCGGCATGGTTTTTGGGGGTGTGTTTGTTACTTTTGAAACATGTCAAGTAGACAGGGGTGTAAATGCAATAATTCAAAGGTTAAGGGACCTAAGTGTAATAATAGAAAACTATAGGGGTTAATTGATATATTCAAAAAGTTGAGGGATTAATTTGATATGATAAAAAGTCGAGGGGGCAAAATGATATTTTCTAGAGAGAGACTAAATTGATATTTTTCAAAAACCAATGTTTTATGGAATTCTGATAAGTGTTCGGTATTCGAGTATAAGAGGGTTTGTATTTAAGAACTTAAATTGACCTCCTTGTATGAGTATTATTGATGACTTTTGTGGCCCGCCACGGGAAGACTTCGACGAAGAAAATTCTTCGGATCCCGATCAAGGAAGACAAGTGTGGCAACAGCTCCGATCAGGTGGGTGGATTATTAGGTTCCCTTAGAGACTTATATTCGGTTATTAAGACGCTTAGATAAATACTATTAAATATGAATGAATGTTTATGTATATATGGTACGAATATTCGGTACGCATGGCGAGAATAGAGAAATGACTAAATTATGGCATAATGGTGATAAATAGAAATACGTATGAGATTATGAAGAGTTGAATTGGGTTAATGAGATGATTTAAAAGACGGACCGGTTTAGTTGGCCAAAGTGGACTGGCCACCTTGAACAAGGCTCAATTGGGAGTGAGTTGGGTATGAACGACATTGATTATGAGTGAAGCAACCAATAGGTGAGGATTCTACTTAAGCTGAGTGCGCTAGGTGATCATTGGGGTGCAAGCATGTTAGCTATTCCGCGGGATAGAGCGGATGAGTGATGAGCCACAAGAGACGACTTCACCTATGCCGGAGTTCGTTGGGTGAGCCTTAGAGCTTTTGATTGATATGACATGTAAACTGGGTGCTGCTTAGTGTCTCTACCCGGGGTGTAGGGTAGAGTCTGTGAATACAGAGATAGTGGTTCGTACGGAAAGGCTGAAGTAGTATTTGTGATATCTAGCAGGTGAGGCTGGAGAGATATTTGAGTATCTAGTGGGTGAGGGTGGAGAGATATTTGAGTATCCAGCGGGTGAGGCTAAAGAGATATTTATGATATCCAGTGGGTGAGGCTTGAGAGATATTTATGAATTGTTTTATAAATATGAACATGCGTCTACAGAGCCAATTGCGCACGCGATATATATGCTAGATTATCAATCCTCAAGGTGTGGGAGAGGATCAAGATGAGAGAATTAAGGGGAAAGTGGTTATGTCCCATACGAAGGGAACATAAATGAAAGATTTAGAAAGGAAACACGAGATGATGAGTAGGGGTTGCTACTCTAAAGTGAGTTTGGAGTATTGCGAGTTGATGAGAGATTTTTGGATTAAGGAATCGTATGGGAAAGTGCAGTTGTAATTTTGTAGTATGTTTAATAGCTAGGCCACCTGGGGCTAGTGGGAGGCTAAGTGAAAGTCTAATGGCCAGGAGTTTATAAATAGAACCTCTAAGAAAATAGAGGATGTTGTGTGATAAACTTAACACCTACCATTGGAGGTAGTGTTAGCTGTAACTGAGTACGAGAAAAAGAACCATCAGAGGAGTGACCAGCAAGTATTGTATCCTTGTTTCTCCCTAGACGACAACTAGCAGAGTGTGATTGAGGAGGTCCGTACTACCGCAAGATGGTAGCATCCCATCAGGACAGGACGGACGTCTGATTACCTTAGATATGATTATATGATTACCCAAGGAGGGGGAGATCTTGTCCCACCTATGCTGGAGCGTTAGGTGGCCCCTCCACGAGTGGGTGTGAGTGCCTAGGGATGTATCCATCGATGCGATAGCGTTGGGGGATCTTCCACAAGTAGGCCAATGATGAGTGCCTAAAGATGTATCCACTTATGTTATATCGTTAGGGGATCTTCTACGAGTAGGTCGATTATTAGTACCCAGGGTCGTATCTACCTATGCGAGAACGCTTGGAGATCTTCCACAAGTGGACTTATGTTATTGCCCAATGATGTATCTGTCTATGCTAGTGAAAGCTAAGGGATCTTCCACGAGTGGGTGTGTGAGATGTGATGCTAGTTGATTCGTCTGTATTTAGAAACCTACATTAGAGTGTACTCGTGTAGATCATACTGATATTGTTGAGGTGGTGGTGGTTGTGTTATCAAAAGGCCATAAAGTATGAGTGGTTGTGATAAGGGACAGTAGAGGTCCTACCTTAAGGACGGGTCCACTGCAAGCAGTAGATGAGAGACTAATGCGAGTGGTGATAATGACCGGTAGTGGAAAGAAAATTGAGGTAATCTTGTGGTCAGACTAGAGTGTTGATCATGACCCAATGGGAGGTCGGTCCCCGGCAGGGGAGGAAGTTCTTTCTGAAGAAAGGTCAGACATGTCTGGCAACCGCAGAGCCAAGGGATTTACGGTTCGACTACAAGGTGATACATGTGTAGTAGAGAGTAATTGTAAAGTTGGGCTCCGGATGCTAAGTATGCCAATTTGTGGTAAGTGTCAGAGTGGCGCAGCGGAAGCATAGTGGGCCCATGACCCACTAGCCCAGGATCGACAAGATGAGTTTCATTATTAAGTGTAATGACATGTGATTAAACTGAAATGGAAAGATTTGTTTAATCTATGTTGTGTGGGGAGAATATATATGTGTGATTGGTACACAAAATGGGGTGAATATATGATTTTTTATATAAGGGTTTCATTGTGTAAAATCTAATCAATTGAAATTCTGTGAATTGTCCGTATGATTTAGATTGTTGTTTAAAGATGAATTTTGAATGAGTGAAAGAAAATTTCGTTTTGAATGGTTATTGTCCCTTAAAGGCTTGAATAATTTACTGGATCTTTCCATTCATACATGTCACATGTATTTGCAAAGTTTTCTGATCGGATCTTGGATCCCTTGGAGTATAAATTGGCAATGTCCACGCCAATTGGTGAAACTTTTCTGGCAGAATACGGATCTAGAAATTGCGGAGTAATGGTTAAGGGTTTTGAACTTGAAGCTGATTTAATCGTATTAAATCTGTTAGAGTTTAATGTAATTTTGGGATGGACTGGTTAGCCAATCATAGGGCTACAGTGGATTGTTTCAGGAAAGAGATGACTTTTAAGAAACCGAGATTTCCAGCAATTGTATTTTATAGTGGATACTTGAGTAGGTGAGATCCAAGTGAGAGATCTTCATATAGTGAGAGAGTTCCTAATGTGTTTCCAAATGACCCTTCTGCATAATCACCAATGAGGGAGGTGGAGTTTTCTATTGAGTTGATACTTGGAGCTACTCTTGTGGCGCGAGCCCTTATCGGATGGCACCCCTTGAGTTGCAAGAGTTGAGAGTTCAATGGCAAGAGTTAGTGGACAAGAGATTTATTAGACTGAGTTCGTCGCCATGGGGAGCACCGGTGTTGTTTGTAAAGAAAAAGGCAGACCCATGAGATTGTGTTTCGACTACCGGGAGTTGAATAAATTGAGAATAAAGAGTAAATATCTGCTACCCCAAATTGATGATTTGTTTTATCAACTTCAAGGTGCCAGTGTGTTTTCCAAGATAGACTTGAGATCGGGGTATTATCAATTGAGGATTTGGGAGTCTGATATTCCAAAGACCGCTTTCAGGACCCGCTATGGGCATTATGAGTTTGTGGTTATGTCGTTTGGGTTGACTAATGCCCAGCAGTGTTCATGGACTTAATGAATCGGGTGTTCCATCCTTTTTTTTTTATCAATTTGTGGTGGTATTTATTGATGACATTTTGGTGTATTCCCAGAGTAAGAGAGAACATGTGCAGCATCTCAAAAATGTGTTACAGACTTTGAGAGAACGACGACTTCGTGCTAAATTCAATAAATGTCAGTTTTGGATACGAGACGCTACATTCTTGGGTCATGTGGTACCATCTAGAGGAATTCATGGAATTCGCAATGTTCCCCCGTGTTAAGGTTCTGCAAGTGTGTACACCTAACCTTTCCCCACATGTGGTGATTGCGGACTGATCCAAGCAAATGTGACTTAGAGTCTTAAGTGAGCAAAGTGAATGTGTGAGAAAGATATTTTGGTATAATTACCCGAGTGGTCTTCTTTGAGTGAGTAAATTTTGAGGATGAAATTTTATAAAAGGGGAAGATTGTGACACCTCGTGTCACGAGATTTCGGGTGTAAAGTTAATTTATTTGAAATTGGGGTGCAATTGCAGGGAATGAAAGCTTGGAGGACACTTTTGTAAGAAATCCAAAGCTTTTGGGAGTAAAATGTAAACATTGTGAAGAGTGAGGGCCATATGGATATTTTGCAAGAGTGGTATAAAAAGAGAGAAATTCTCTCATTTGTTAAGTGTTGGATGAGAGAAGAGAGAGATGAAGGAAAAAAGAGAAAGAGATGAGGAAGAAAAAGAGAATGAGAGGAAGAGAGGAAGAGGAAGAAGAGAAAGAAGAAAGAGAAATAAATTCTTAGGTCTAAAGTAAGCTTGAATCATCCTAAAACTCTAATCTTCTTCCAATTTCTTGTATTGTGTTGAGTTTACTTTGGATTCAAAATGGGTGTTTGTGTGTTGTGTTACTTATATGTGTGTATGAATGTTGATGGGTGTTGATTATGTGTTGTTGGAGTGAGAATTGAGTAGAAAATGTGAAATTTGAAGTTAAGAGAATGGGTTGGATGAAATTGTTGAATATCATGTTTTAGGGTGTGAATCAAATTGTGTTTTAATGGATTAATTGTGTTTGGAAGGTTATAGATATGCTATATGATGTGTGGAATGTTGTTTTATGACGGGAAATTGAAGAGAGATTGATGGGAGAATAGATGGAAGGAGAGGAAAAACGGGTTAAAGTGGAAGAAAACCCAGAAAATGGGTCAAACAGTGTCATGCCGCGGCATAGGGGAAAATGCAAGAATTTCGGGGCCATCCCGCAGCATGAAGAGGACCGGAAGCCCTATGTCGTGGCATGGTTTTTGGGGGTGTGTTTATTACTTTTGAAACTTGTCAAGTAGACAAGGGTGTAAATGTAATAATTCAAAGGTTGAGAGACCTATGTGTAATAAGAAAAAAATTATAGGGGGTTAATTGATAAACTAGAAAAGTTGAGGGATTAATTTGATATGGTAAAAAAGTTGAGGGATTAATTTGATATGGTAAAAAAGTTGAGGGGGCAAAATGATATTTTCTAGAGAGAGACTAAATTGATATTTGCCAAAAACCAATTTTTTACGGAATTCTGATGAGTGTTCGACATTCGAGTATAAGAGGGTTTGTATTTAAGAAGAAATTAAATTGACCTCCTTGTATGAGTATTATTGATGACTGTATGGGCCACCATAGGGATACTTCGAGGAGGAAAATTCTTCGGATCCCGATCAAGGAAGATAAGCGTGGCAACAACTCCGATCAGGTGAGTGGATTATTAAGTTCCCTTATAGACTTATATTCGGTTGTTAAGAAGCTTAGATAAATACTGTTAAATATTAATGAATATTTATGTATATATGGTACGAATATTCGGTACGCATGGCGAGAATAGAGAAATGACTAAATTATGGCGTAATGGTGATAAATCGAAATACGGATGAGATTATGAAGAGTGGAATTGGGTTAATGAGGTGATTTAAAAGACAGACCGGTTTAGTTGGCCAAAGTGGACTAGCCACCTTGAACAAGACTCAATTGGGAGTGAGTTAGGTATGAACAGCATTGACTATGAGTGAAGCAACCAACAGGTGAGGATTCCACTTAAGTTGGGTGCGCTGGGTGATCCTTGGGGTGCAAGCCTGTTAGGTATTCCGCGGGATAGAGCAAATGAGTGATGAGCCACAAGAGGCGACTTCACCTATGTCGTAGTTTGCTGGGTAAGCCTTAGAGGTTTTGATTGATATGACATGTAAATTGGGTGTTTCTTAGTGTCTCTACCCGGGGTGTAGGGTAGAGTCTATGAATACAGAGATAGTGGTTCGTACGGAGAAGCTAAAGTAGTATTTGTGATATCCAGCGGGTGAGGTAGGAGAGATATTTGAGTATCCAGCAGGTGAGGCTGGAGTAGTATGTGTGGAAATTATCCAGCACTGTTGGCTGGAGGGGTAATTGGGACTATCCAACGGTGTTGGCTAGTGTGGAAATGGTAAGTTTTTAGCGTATATAGATTGATGTTGAAAACTGTGAGTCCAACCAGTATAGGTTGGGACAAAAATAAGGATAGTCGGTGGGCGATGGCCGGGGACGGTATTATGGATATCCGATGAATACAGATTGATAAGAATTGTGGACACCTGATGGTGTCGATATCGGTAAGAGTGAGTTTCATGTCGGGAATGATTATTCATCAATGGTGATGAGTGTGTTGGGTAACTAATGGAAAAATATGATGATTCGGGATAATGGAAAGGTGATGCAAGAAGGTGAATTATTTTGTTTGGGACGAGCGATTATGAGTTAAGAGAAATTATAAAGGGATAATTTAAG
>WYDK02050017.1:0-14050 GCA_009867345.2 Toxicodendron radicans | reverse complement strand
ATCAATCAATACCCAAACTCATCTCATACAATCAATTAACAAACATCAAGGTTAATCAAACCCTAACATAATCTAAAGATTGAATTAAACACAATGAATGAATCAAGAACATGCTTAAATAGATTAAACAATAGAATATGTTAAACACAAGCTCTCAGTTAGATTTCATCAAATCCATAGGATTACAAACTAACTACATAAACATAAAAGTAAGCATTACACTAAAAGAAATTAAATACATAAAAGAAAAGAAAGATTAAACCTTAAATTCATGAAGAATAAGAAGAACAAAGGAGAGGGAGAGAGGGAAAACCCTCTTTCTCTCTCTTTCCTCTCTCAAAAATCACTTATCTCTCTAGAAAAGCTCCTAGGCTACCACTCTCTTGAAATGGTCAGGGTCTTTCTCTCAAATAACAAACTTTCTTTATATACTAACACCTAAAACCCTAGCAAAAGAACTAAGACGAAATGGTACGTTTCAAAATTTCCCAATTGTCGTCGCGGCGAAGAGGCAAAAACCTGATAACTGGCAAATTCCAGAGAGTTCTTCGCCGCGGCGAAGACCTATTTCTTCTTGAAGGTATTTACAAAATTGCCACTAGATCTTCTTTTCTTGAATCTCTGTTACCAACTCGATCCGAGGCATCCAAAACCCTTTCAATTCAACTCCAGACTTCACCAATCTTCTGGATGTTGACTTTCATCTAAAAAACGCTCACAATCGTCATGTTTCGCTCCACAAAAATGTTTTGTCCTGAACAGAAAATAAACACAATTAAGTAGCAATCAGGATCAAAACCAAGTTGAAAGCACTCGAAAATCCTAATAAACTTAAGCACAAAACCCTACAAATCTAGGATTATCAGCCATTCTATATGGAGCTTTTGAAATTGGTGAAGTACCTGGAGCCAACTCTATACAACATTCTAGTTCTCTTTCTAGAGGTACACCTGGCAAATAATCTGGAAAACATCTGCAAATTCTTATACTATAGGCACATCATGCACACTAGGGCTCGAGGTATTCTCCTTATTCACTACATGAGCCATATTCCCTATACATCCCTTCTCAACATCCTTCTCGCCTTGATGACACTTATCATCCCACTAAGTACGTGTCCCTCTCCAAAATTAAACTTATCCCCATTATCTAAATTAAATCTAACCCTTTTCTTGCGACAGTTTATCACTATTCCATATCTATCTAGGAAATCCATGCCTAGGATAACATCAAAGTCAGACATATAAAAAACAATCAAATTGACTTCTAACTCTTGCCCATCAATAACTACTATTTTCCCTAATAGAATCTCACTAGTTACTACACTGTTCCCATCTGACAATTCTATTCAGAATAGGTTCCACTTGAGTAGGCTTTAATCCCAATCTTTCAACTACTCCATAGGAAATAAAAGAGTGGGTAGCTTTTGAATCAATCAAATCATATAATGGAATAGAGTGGAAATATAACTGACCATTTACTGCTAATGGGTTAGCCTCTGCTTGGCTTTAGGCGATAGTAAATACTATGGCATTAGCTCCTCCCATTGTCTGAGTTATTGGGGGACAAGGATTCCGACAATCTCTTGCTAAATGCCCTGGTTGTTTACACTTGAAGCAAACATTCTTCCCCATTAGACACTCCTTTTTATGCTACTTGCCACATTTTTGACAGTAGGGGATATTATTCTTCTTCTGTTGTTGCTTTTTACCCTTCCAATTCTTCTTATTCACCTGGGGCTGAAAGTTCTTCTTTTTCTTGCTATCTCTGGTATAGGAGGAGGCTTCCTCATTGCTTTTTTGTGATTATGGAAGAGGATTATTAGCTAAAACCACCGGTTGGGACTGTTGCACAACTCTATTGACATACACTTCTGCCCGTAGTGCTCTATTCAAAGCTTCACCATATGTATGTGGAGGCTGAGCACCCACCATAACATCTCGGGCTATCTCAGGGTGTAACCCATTTACAAATCTTTCCATTCTTGCCAAAAGAGTACTAACCATAACAGGGGAAAATCAAGCTAAGGAGTTGAATAAAGTAGAATACTCCTTAACTGTCTTACTCTCTTGGTGCAGATTCATAAACTCTTGAGTTTTAACAAACAACATATATGTTATCATGTACTCCGTCTCAAACAGTCTTTTAAAATCACCCCAAGTAAGAGTTGTAATGTTGTGAGTCTGTTCCATTAATTCCCACCAAATTCTAGCATCACCACATAGCAAATAAGTCCCATACCGAATCTTTTCTTGATCTGTCCTTGCAAACAACGCCATTGCCCTTTCTACTGTCTTGATCCATTTTTCAGCTGCTGATGGATCGGTAGTACCACTAAATTCAGGTGGCTGGTGCTTGCTTGGAAGTCCATAAATAGGTTTTAGCTGTGCTTGAGAAGCTGTGGGTGTTGATGAGCTAGGACTTGCATTCTGATTTGGAGGTGGTACGATTGTATTCTGATTTCCTAAGGCCTCCCTTATTGCTACTTCAATCATATCTCCCACTGTGGCAACGTCCAATCCTACTGTAACATTTGGATTGGTATCTCTAGGTGGAGTTGGAGTCCGCTGACTTCTCTCGGATCTAGTCTCTCGACTTGTCATGACACTTCTTATTCCAAAAGAAATGAACAAACTACATTAGTTCATCAACTTAAACTTAAACTTAAATAGCTAAAAGGAAAACTTACAACAGTTAACTTGGGAGGGTTTGTCAACATAGCATGAGGGACATAGGAAAAACTTCATAAAATAACAATCTAGTTCAATAAAAACAGAAAACATTTCTTAAAAACCAAAACCATGCTCTGATACCAACTGTAACACTCCTCTCCAACAGAGTACCCACTAAGTATTCCAGTACGATGGAAACTCAAAGAATTCACGCTTAGAAGGTTGTGTAATTTAAATCATAAACCTGTTTTACAACCATGTATCTTATGAAAATAAATAAAATTTACACCCCATTTTTAAAATTCTCATAATCAACATGTCAAAAATATTTCCATACTTGAATAATATAATTTATGGAAAATAACTACATCCATTATTTAATAGCGGAAACGATTATAAAATATCTCTCATAATTTATAAGCAAAACGTGCTCATCATGTAGTAAAACTAAGATTGTATGCATAAAAATATATACATTAATCCATAAAACAATATCCTTTATAGAATATCATGATTATCATTACAACAAAAGTGAACACACATGGCCCATGCCTTCTTGACTACCGTTCGCCATTACCGCTTTAACTATTACTTGGAAACATGTAAATTAGGGGAATGAGTGCTAATCACTCAGTAAGGGAATTATTCATTAATAGCATAATATGACATATACGTACATGTAACATAACATAGTACATTTTATTCATATCATAACATGTAACATAACTCATGTAATGCTTTTCCTTTAATGTTCATGACTAATGCATTTTAGTGACATGCATGTATAAATATAACTTTCTTTGAAACACTTTACTGTTTTCCAATCGGACTAAGCTGAAGCATGGATTATGGAACCTTTGGCCAATGAGCTAACTTTAACATATAATACAATCCCCATGACTATGCATGCTTTTGGACTGTTCATTTCATTCTTATATAAAAATGTGCATGGGCGAGCTCAAGTTCCCCATAACATGACTACATCTTACATAAACTTAAAACAATCACTTCATTCATGAAAATGCATGTTCATGTACTTTGAAAGCATATAGTAAAACATGGGATCAAGTCCCCTTTTTAATTTATTGATATGCTTGACATGCTACATTCATAAAATGAGACAATGTCCATGTATGAATATATCATTACATTATGACCATCTCATGGATGAATAACAACTCATGAAAAACTTATCATACTTATGCTTGTTTGTACATATTCAAGCTCATAATTAGATATTACATAACATATATAATGTATGTAGATACATATATATGCTTTCTTTATACATATCTTCCCTGAACAACCATTTCATTAAACAATCACCATGATAACTCATTAAACATTTTTCAAAACCCTTAAAGTACCATTTTTATGCTTGGAATCAATCATAGATTAATAGGCTAAATTTAAGTTGAGGAATTGAAAACACTTTTGAAGGAGTAATGTTGTGCAATTCATATTCGAGAAGGCATATCTCGAGCTATACAACTCAAATTGAGGTGATTCTAGTGCAATTTTAAAGATTAGAGAAAGGGCTACAACTTTAATTCTTTTACCTCAACCCAGTTGACATGTTCGGAAATCACTTAGAAGGTCACAGACGTGACAGGGCAACCATGTTGTCTTATTTCTTTTTAACTTTTTCTCATACTTATTTACCTTTACTTACTTCCTAACCTTTCGTAACCATTCTCCTCTGTAAGACCATGCCCAATGATCAACAATAACCTCCCTTGTAATATGTTTAATGGTCATGTCTCAACCATTTCCATTCATTGCCATCAAACTTCAACAAACACCAATTCACACATAAATCCACCAACTGCAATTTATAACATCAAGATCAACTCAAAATCTCATGTGTAACAAGAATTAAGTTTTCCTAACACTAACCCTTGAAAACCTAATTCTTATTTCATATTAAAGGGAGATTTCCCTTACCTTATTTGAAGAAACCAAAACCCTTGGCAAATTTCCTCCTCCTTAATTTCAATTTATCCTTACCCTAACATAAATCGTAACAAGGAACTCAATAACTTGAAATATATAATGTTCATGCAAGATAAGGAGTTGAAACTTACCTACTTGAAGAAACTCAACTTAGAAGCTTGAAGCTCCAATGGTGGAAAGAGAATTTAATGCAGAAAGATGGAAGAAGATGATGGAATCTTGTGGAAAATGGGAGAAGTTGCTGGAAAAGTGGAAGAAAAAGTGAAGTAAATGGGTGAAACATTTCTAGCTAAGTAATTGTAAGAAAACATTAAAAAATTCAATTCTTATCTCTTTCATTTAATATCTTAAAACTTCTTTTCCCTTTTTGCCCTTACACTTTGCTAAGAATTGCAACTTTGCCCCTTGTGCAGTTACTAAAACAACCTCACTTTTATCATATTCTTCACCTTATTCTACTTTTCACTCCCCACATTTTCTTCTATTTTTGTGTGAAAAGACCATTTTACCCCTAGTGACGTTTCTTAAAGAATTTCAAAGAAATTTATCTAAGGCAAAACCAAAGGAGTCTAAGTAAGGGTAATGAAGCATAAATATCACTACGTACCTTGATGTGGGTATTACACAACATGTCTTCCAATACTTGATTAGTTCTCTCAGTTTGGCAATCTGTCTGAGGGTGATAGGTTGTACTAAATGCTAACCTCGTACCCAAGGCTCTCTATAGACTAGTCCATAATGCTAAAACAAATCTTGAATCTCTATCTGATACTATTGTCTTGGGTATCCCTTGTAATCTAACTATCTCCCTGATCTAAGGTAGTACTATCTTTTACTGGAATAAAATGCGCTGATTTGGTTAATTTGTCAATTATTACCCATAGCACATTATATCCCTTTTGAACTCTCAGAAGGCCTGTAATGAAATCCATTGCTATCTTCTCCCATTTCCATTTAGGAATACTGAGTGGCTGAAGTAGTCCTGCTGGTCTCTGGTGTTCTGCTTTAATCTGCTAACATACCAAGCATGTTGCTACATAATCTCCAATATCGTTTTTCATACCTGGCCACCAATAACTCTTATTTAATCTTGATACATTTTAGCTCCTCCAGGATGAGCAGTATACATAGTATCATGAGCTTTCATAAGAATCTTCTTTCTCAACTCATCACATTGAGGAATGCATAAATGATTCCTAAAACAGAGAACACCCTCTGAAATCTGGTACTCTAACGTCTTGCCTTCAAGCACTTGTCGACTCATTTTCTAGCGCCACTCATACAACTTGTTTCTCTTTAATCTCTTCCAGTAAAATAGAGTGAATTTCCAATTTGGCAATCTATCTTGGTACCACTTTATATGTTCTCTACAAAATTCTTCTAGTAGTTCTTTCTGCACTGTGAGTTGAGACAAAAAGGCTTTTCTACTCAAGGCATTGGCTACCACATTGGCTTTCCCAAGCTGATATTTAATTTCACAATCATAATCTTTTACCAGCTCCAACCATCTCTTCTGTCTCATATTCAACTCCTTTTGAGTAAAGAAATACTTCAAACTCTTATGATCGATATAAATATTACTCTTTACTTCATATAAGTAATGCCTCCATATTTTCAATGCAAAAACTATAGCAGTCAACTCTAAATCATGTGTAGGGTATCTCGTCTCATACCCTTTCAACTGTCGAGAAGCAAATGCTATTACTTTACCCAACTGCATCAATACGGCTCCAAGACCCTAAAGTGAGGCGTCTGTATATATGTCATACTCTACACCTTCCTGTGGCAATAGGAAAATAGGAGTTGTGGTTGATCTCTTTAACTCTTGGAAACTCTTTTCATATGCATCAGTCCATACAAATGGAGTTCCCTGCATGGTAAGAGTTGTAAGTGGCTTAGCTAACTGGGCAAATCTTGCTAAAATCGCTTGTAGTAGCCTACTAGTCCCAAGAAATTGCTCACCTCTTTTACTGTTTTTGGTCTCTGCCACTCTAAAATTGCCTCTATTTTACTGGGGTCTATTGATACACCCTCTTTTTGAGATAACATGACCCAAAAAGACAACTTGATCTAACCAAAACTCACATTTAGAGAATTTGGAAAACAACTTCTTATCTCTCAATTGTTGCAGCATAAATCTCAAATGCTCTTCTCTTGTCTTGGAATACATGGATGTCATCAATAAACACTACTATGAATTGATCGAGGCAATCACAGAACACCTGATTCATCAGATCCATAAAAATTGCTGGTGCATTGGTTCATCCAAAGGGCATCACTACAAACTAATAATGTCCATACTAGTTCGAAAAGCAATCTTAGCAATATCCTGCTCTACAACCATTACTTGATGATAACCCAACCTCAAATCAATCTTTGAAAACATTGTTACTCCTTTAAGTTGGTCAAACATGTCATCTATACGAGGTAACAAGTATTTATTCTTTACTGTCACTTTGTTCAACTCTCTGTAGTCTATACACATCTGTAGCGATCCATCTTTCTTCTTCACAAATAAAATTGGAGCACCCCAAGGAAAATGACTGGGTCAAATAAAACCCTTATCCAGAAGTTCTTAGAGTTGTTTCTTCAATTCCTAGAGTTCTGCTGGGGCCATATGATAAGAGCTTTAGAACTTGGTGTTGTTTCAAGTGCCAACTCAATACTAAACTCACCCTCTCTCTCTGGAGGTAAACCCGATAAGTCGTCCGAAAATACATTTAGAAACTCCTAGACTACTAGCACATCTTGGATCTCTAGCGAGAGGCATCACTGCTAGTCATTATATGGGCAATATACCCGAAGCACGTTTTTCTGTACTTCAAGCCTTGATGAGATAAGAGATGATGAAAGGATTGGGGTTTTATTGTCTTATCTCATCGAGGCTTGAAGTACAGAAATAGTGTCAACTTCAACTTGGTACCTTGTTGTATTCATATTCGACTATCCGAATAATGACCAATATAAATTGGATTTAAGCACCAACTCAATTCCACTGTGGCCACAGATTTGGGGTCGTAATCACTTATTGAATGTCTATCTAAAATAATATCTCCCGCGCTTGGGAGTGACGAATCCTATCTCGATCCACCATAGTCATGACATGTTTCTTAATGTGGCCAACGACTATCGTATTGATAACTCTAAAGAGAGTTTCGTTGGGCTAGTGTCAAATTGTTAGTGTAGGTGCCCTAGAGCTAATCATATTAATTTTGACTCATTATAAAAACATGATTAATTTTATAATAAATGCATTTTCTATATCAGACCCTAAGTACATACGATCGTATGAAATGATATATGCCCATAGTTTGGTTGAATCATGACAAGAGTATCAAGTGTTTAAAAACTTGAGAGAACTCTATGATCAAATAAGATGGTCATTCTAAAAGCTTCTGTAGCCCTAATATTATTCTGAATTAAGGGCACATATAATATGGTAAGGCTATCATCGTGTTGAACGACCCTGTTGAGAGACAGTGACAAATCTCGCTTGTCAAGGTTATTGAGAGATAACTTGGTGTGGCACATGGGTGCTTGCTTTATGAGCAAGTTCACTGGACTGACCCAGCAGAGGATTCCATATAGATGATAACCCCAGTGTCCATGGAACAATCCTTTAACGGATGGTGGTGCATGTGATCCGTTTACTTGAGGTCACAAGAGTGTCATGCGTGAACATTGGTTTCGTTTGACACTAGCTTAACATAACTCTCTTTAGAGTTATCAATACAGTAGTTGTTGGCCATATTGAGAAGCACGTCGTGACTATGGTGGATCAACATAGGATTCGTCACTCTCGAGTGCGGGAGATATTATCTCAGATATATATTCAATGAGTAATAACGACCCCAAATCTATGGCCACAGTGGAATTGAGTTGGTGCTCAAATCGAATTTATTTTGTTGTCACTCAGGTAATCAGATATGAATACATCGAGGTACTAAGTTGAAGCTGACACTATTTCTATACTTCAAGCCTTGACGAGAGAAAATATGACGAAAGGATTGAATTGCACAGTAATCATACCGTTGACATGTTTCAGTTTCTCTGAATCCGAATCTATCGAGTGGCCATGATGTCTTGCTAAAGACCAATCTTGGTATGTGTTCAGTGAGCTGATTTTTTGGGTTCTAATCACAAAATAGTACACTGTTGATGTGATGAGGAGCCTATGGGTCACACACATAGAAGATAATAAAAGGTATCGTGAAAAATGATGAAAAAGATATTTTTGTCCTTTTCATGAATATGGGTATTTTGGTAATCTCACACGGGCAATATAATTGTTATTGTTGTTGGCTAAATTTAATTAATAATTAAATTGGTGAGATTGTGTTAATTTAAATATATTTGATTGGTATGTTTAAATTGAATTAATTAATTAATTATATTTATTAATGTTAATATAAATTAATTAATATTAATTGATTTAATAAATTAATAAGTAATTAAATATTTATTAGGGAGTCATTGGCTTGGCATATCTTTTTCCTAATTGGAGTAGTAGGATACTCCCAAAAAGGGATAGGGTTTTAATGTGCACTATATAAGTGAACTTAATTCCTATTTTAATGTGTGCCTCGTTATTTCATTAAGTGAGAAAAGAAAACCCTAGCCACCCTCCCTAAGCCAAAAAGGTGAAAACCCTTGTGAAGAGAAAATTTGATTTTTCTCTTCAATTCCGTTACCCTTGAGTGGATTATCTTCGTGTGCACGTTGTATGTGCGATTCTACATTTAATCGAAAGTGAAATCCTTTGAAGGAGCCTCCAAACATAATGAATAGTGTTATGTGTACAATGATGGTGAATAGTAATTAGTATAAAACTGAAAAGGTGGAGCCGCCAATGAAGGTATAAATCTAATCACAGGGTTTATTTATGTTTATATATATATATTCTTCACCTGGATCTCGAAGGTTGATAAGTGTATTAGAGGCAAAGTAAGAGTAGTGTGTTATTCATAACACACGTGGGGCATGTAGTGTCCGCTTTACTGACACGAGAATTACATTTGAGGCCAATGGTTGGTGCTATTAACTGGTGTAATTGATTTGCTAGTTTATTTCATATTCGAGATTAATGGTTGCTGCTATTAATTGGTATGTTATAAATTTGTTGATCTACCTAATTAACCTATTCTGGCTTATTCGCATCAGCGAAGGTTTGGAATAGAATTAATGGGATCTCATCCTGCTAGGAAGTCCAACAGACCTTTCACGAGTCTAATAGTGAGGGCTATTATTCTTGAGTAAAATAGTGGGAGTAATTATTTAATATAGAATTGCTTAATTAAATAATTAATTAACATGTTTTAAGTTATGTTTATTTGTAATTGTAGATTCCAAAATGAGCAACAACACAATCTTACTGTGATCTATCATTGATAAAGAGAATAGGCTAAATGGATTCAACTTCAAGGAATGGTATAGAAATCTTCGGATTGTACTCATTCCGTAAAGAAGTTGTATATCCTTGAAGAGCTTGTTCGACACGACTTATGTTCCAATAATGTTAGTTTATGCTACACCTGAAATGGGAAAGACAAGTCCAAATCCAAACCTCAGGATTCTTTGAACCTTGATGGAGGCGTATGCAAAGATAGGAAGGTGGTTTGCTTCCATTGTGGCAAGTCTGGCCACTGGAGGAAACACTGCAAGACCTTCCTAGCAAGTAAGAAAAAGAACGCACCTTCTTCATCAGGTATATATATGATTGAGATAAACCTATCTCATATTACATCTTGTGTTTTTGGTTTAGCATTTGGTTCTCACATTTGTAATAATGTGCAGGGACTAAGGCAGAGTAGAGTGCTCAGCCGAGGAGAGGTGGACCTACGAGTTGGAAATGGAGCGAGGGTTACTACATTAGTTGTAGGTCGTTATAGTGTATCATTGCCCTCTGGGCTTGTTATTGAACTAGACAATTTTTATTTTCTTCCTTCAATTTCAAGAAATATTATTTCATTTTCTAAACTTGATAAGATTGGTTACCATTTTGAAATATCTAATGGATTGATGTCTTTTAGATTGAATGGTATACATTATGGAACTGTGTCATTGAATAATGGGTTGTACGTTCTTGATTTAAATAATAATATGATTCTCAATCTTGAAAATAAGAAAGCCAAACATGGTGATCTGAACCAAACGCACCTTTGTCATTGTAGGTTTGGTCATGTTAACCAAACTCGCATTCCAAAACTCCACAAGAATAGAGTTTTGGACCTATTTGACTTACAATATTACGAGGTATGTGAGTCATGCCTTTTAGGCAAAATGACTAAATGACCTTTCTCTGGACACATTGAAAGGGCCACAGAACTGTTAGACATCATCCATAGTGATGTATGTAGACCACTGTTAGTTCAAGCCAAAGGAGGATACTCGTACTTCATCACGTTTACTGATGATTTTAGTAGATATGATTATGTTTATCTCATGAGACATAAGTATGAATCTTTTGAGAAATTTAAAGAATTCAGAAAACATGTACAAAATCAATTAGGAAATATCATTAAGATTCTTAGATCCGATAGAGGAGGAGAATACTTGAGCTCAGAGTTTGGTGAATACTTGAAAGAGTGTGGTATAGTTTCACAACTCACTCTGCCTCATACACCACAACACAATAGTGTATCGAAAAGGAGAAATCAAACCTTGATTGATATGGTTCGAAGCATGATGAGTATTGCAAACTTACCCATAACGTTCTGAGGCTACTCCCTGGAAATGACAAATCATACACTGAATCGTGTACTATCAAAATCTGTGGATAAGACACCATATGAACTATGGAATGGGCGAAAACCCATATTGTCTTATTTAAGGATTTGGGGTTGCGATGCTTATATCAAGAAATTGACTTTGAAGCAGTTTGCCCCAAAATCTGATAAATGTATATTTGTGGGGTATTCTAAGGACATTAAAGGATACTTCTTCTACCACCTAGAGGAATAAAAGATATTTGTTGCTCGTACCGGGGTTTTCCTGGAAAGAGAATTCACTCTTAGAGGAATTAGTGGGAGGAAGATAGAACTTTATGAAGTTCTGATTCCATAAAATACATTAGATTTTGAACGAGATGATGTGCCACTTGATGTGGTTGAGTGTCATGAGGAGGTTGTTCCACATGGGTCGGAACAAAGTGAACCACCTCCGGTATCACACGAATTGCATCGTTTTGGGAGAGTATGTTGTGAACACAAGAGATATGGTTTTCTTGTGACTCAGCATGGTGACGTATTAGTTTGTGAGGATAATGAACCCAAAACTTATCTTGAAGCAATATCGGATTCAAATTCTGTGAAATGGCTTGACGCCATGAAATCTGAAATGGACTCCATGTACTAAAATCAAGTGTGGACTCTGGTGGATCCATCTGAAGGTATAAACCCCATAGAGTGTAAATAGGTCTTCAAGAAAAAGACTGACATGAAAGGTAAGGTGCAAACCTAAAAAGCACTACTAGTTGCCAAAGGTTTCAAACAGAAGCATGACATTGACTATGATGAAACCTTTTCACTGATTACGATGCTTAAGTCCATTAGGTTATGCTTGCAATAATAGCATATCATGACTATGAAATTTGGTTGGTGGATGTCAAAACCGCTTTCCTGAATGGAAACCTTGTGGAGGATGTGTATATGGCACAACCAATGGTTTCATTCTTGAAGGATAGACATATAAGGTATGCAAGCTATAGAGATCCATATATGGACTCAAGCAAGCTTCACGAAACAGTAACATTCATTTTGATGAAGCAGTCAAGGAATTTGGATTCATCAAGAACGAAGACGAGCCTTGTGTATATAAGAAGATCAGTACGAGTGCGATAATATTCCTGGTATTGTATGTCGATGACATACTTATCATTGGGAATGAATATCGAACTTACAGTCGGTGAAAACTTGGTTATCCAAGTGTTTCTCCATGAAGGACTTAGGGGAAGCAACCTATATCCTCGGGATAAAGATCTACTGTGATAGATCGAATAGATTGCTAGGCCTAAGTCAAAGTACATATATCAACAAGGTACTAAAAAGATTCAATATGGAAGAATCCAAGAAAGAATTCCTTTCGATGTCGTATGGTGTGACTCTTTCAAGGACATGTGTCCTAAGACCCAAGAAGAAAGAGAAAAGATGAATATAATCTCATATGCTGCGGCAATAGGATCTATTATGTACGACATGTTATGTACTAGGATTGATGTCTCATGTACTTTAAGCATTTGTAGTAGATATCAATCGGATCCATGTGAAAGAAACTGAACCACAATCAAGAACATTCTTAAGTATTTGAAGAGAACTAATGATGCTTTCTTGGTTTATGGAGGAGATGAAAAGCTCAGTGTTAGAGGATACACTGATGTTAGCTTCCAGACTAATAAAGATGATTCGAAATTGCAGTCAGGTTATGTGTTTTGCCTTAATGGTGTTGCAGTGAGTTAGAAGAGCTCGAAGCAGAGTACCGTAGAGGATTCTACAACTAAATCTGAGTATATTGCCTTGTCTGATGTGGCAAAAAAAGCAGTATGGATCAGGAAGTTTGTCACAAAACTTGAAATAGTTCCGAGCATGGTTGATCTAATAGATCTCTATTATGACAACAATGGTGCCATTGCTCAGGCTAAGGAACCACAGTCTCACCAGTGATCCAAACACATACTTAGAAGATACCACCTAGTCAGAGAGATTGCTGAAAAATGTAACATAAGAATAAATAGAGTACCTACCGATGACAACATTGCAGACCCACTGACGAGGCTTTGTCGTAACATAAGCATGAAAAACACTTAGCAGTATTCGAAATTAAGTATAAGAATGATTGACTATAGTGCTAATGGGAGATTGTTAGTGTAGGTGCTCTAGAGCCAATCATATTGTATTTGACACTTTGTTAAAACATGATTAATTTTATAATAAAGACATTTTCTATATCATACCCTAAGTACGTACGATCGTATGAAATGATATGTGCCCATAGATTTGTTGAATCACGACGAGAGTATCAAGTGTTTAAAATCTTGATAGTGAGAACTCTAAGATCAAATAAGATGGCCATTCTAAAAGCGTCTGTTGCCCTAATATTATTCTGCATTAAAGGCACAAATAATACGGTAAGGCTATCATCGTGTTGAACGACCATTGATGTGCAAATTAAAATACCTCGCAAGTGCACGAGTGCTCATCGTAGTACATTGTGCCAAGTGCAAGGGTCGATTCCACAGGGACTGGATGTGCTTTAGTGATCCTAATAACTATGCCTTCTGAAAAGAATGTACAGAAAAGTGAAAGAACATAAATACAAGTTAATGAATATAAAATCTAACTACTTAAAGGAAAGGCCTAGGTCTTTAATGTTATCAATTATCCGGCTCATGTTCTTTTCCAAACTACCGTTCTCTCTACTCTTTTCTAGGG
>WYDK02049998.1:0-14055 GCA_009867345.2 Toxicodendron radicans | reverse complement strand
TCCTCACTTAAAAAGCTTTCATTTGAATCCCCACTTTTTCTTCAAATTCCATGTGAAAAGACCATTTTACCCTTGTTAAAGGTTTAGTCTATTTTCACATTAATTCTTTTAAGGGTTTTTCACATAGGTTATTCTAAGTACATGGGTATGTAAAATGCATAGTTTTACGTACCTTGGCTCGGGTATTACACCGCGGCATACATGCTTATGCCTTTCTTCCTTGGTTCTCTTCTTATCTCTTCAATGACCTCCTCTTTTGACCCCGAAAATGCTTTATTCAGTACAAATGATGAACATATGACTTGTAGCTCTGTGAATCATATTTCCAATGGTCTAAGATTTACGTCAATCTGATATCCACAGCTCCCGTTATTTTCCGAATACTGGAGCGTGCTCAAACTTGAGAGCAATCGAGCATAATCTTCTAACTTCAGAATTTCATAACTTCTTCAATTCAACTCCGATTCTCGATCCATTTGTTCCTATACGGTAGTCACTTCTTCAAGAACACGCTTCTCTATCAATGCCATAGTTCTCTCATTCAGAACCTGAAAATATAAAAATACCCCCGTGATCCCATATAAGAAATTCATGAATAAAATGATACAATAAGCTATTAAAGCCCCATTTTCCCAATAAAAATCCTTATGAAACACTAAGTATTTGAGTATTTTCAAGCTCTTATAAAAAACCCCCAACTAGCTTCTTGCTAGTTCCTAGCAAGCTAAGCGATAACACAAAAATTAAAGCTTGAAAATAAAAAATAAAAACCTAAATCTAATTTATTCTCAATCATTTTCGCAGCTTAACACGATTGCATTTAGTGTATGCAACAAGCATTTAAACCCCTAGAAGGCCCTAGTTGGACGAGTTGTAGTCTCGTGAGGGTTTCCAACGATGTTACTCATAAACATCCTTGCTAGACCTCTTTTAGAACCATACATATATTAGTCTCAAAGATTCTGTTATTTGTGAACAAATCAAATAATTAACTCCACATAATCATAAAGAATAAGCAAATTCCAAATACGCCTTCGTTATCGACTCTCTAATTTTTTTTTTCACAAACCATTCATCCAAATCCCGGATAATTTTATGCACGACATCATAAGCAAAGAAGAAAACGCCAAAAACAATTTAATTGTACATTTAACTCCATAAGCTCAATTTTCAAATCACTCTCCACTAATGTAGAATCCACTCGCTACCTAGGATCAGTAGGTCTTTATACAAGTTGTAATGTTAGGTCATGGTAAGGGTCTATGAAAGAACGGGAAGGAAAAATAATTCAAGTTAAAAAATTTAATATATACTTAGACTTTTCTCCGTTTCTCAAATATGCACGATCATCCTTCCTGTTCTTCAAATTTTTTAAACATTTTTTCCTTCCTTTTTTTTTAGTTCATCACCTCAACTTCAATGCAAACCTTCATTTTTCTTTTCCTTTTTATTGCGCATCTTCTCCTTATCTCTCAAAAGTCCTTTTTATTTTTTTCCTCTATTTATAATTTTTTTTAGAGAAAAATGACGAAAGAAACAACCAACCCACCTCAGGATTCACCATTCTCCACAACCCCAACTTAATACTCTGCATAACTCGAGTTGTGGAACACACTCTTAATCTTTACTCATCAAAGATCTTCACCATCCTTGCTTTAGGATTAAGCCTCTTAAAACAATTAGGGTATGAATGTGCTTATGGCTCATAATTGAGGTCGGTGATTCGGGTTTAAAGAAAGAAAAATAAGGTTATCAATGTGTTTCAATAAGCTCAAAGAAAATTATGGTTAGCTTGAAAGGCCCAATCGATCCAAAGAAATTGCCTAAATCATTTCCTAATTAGTGTGAACTCTAGGATTTTGCCTTGAGTGATTATCAAAAGAGTTCTAGCGTTCATGCACAATTTCCAAAAACAATTAAAGATCTTTGCTCATAACACACACATAAAATGTCTCTAGGTTTTCGAATGACTCACCAATCAAACCCCGTTTTAGAAAGTCATAACTATGTGTACTCGTCTTCTACTACCCTTCTTACACTTATGCCAAAGTTATTACGCTCAATGTTACACAAATAATGTGTTCATGGTACTATCATCGACTCATGTAAAAGTTCTTAAAGGGGGCTCTACTCTCCCTAAGAAATAGTTTTTTTTAGACGAAAATATGAAAGTCACAAAAAAAAAAAAAAACCAAAATTTACTCCTCACCCCCAACTTTTAAAACAGACATTGTCCTCAATGTGCAAACAAAATTAAACACTTACCTTTAGTTGTGCAAGGCGATGTTGTTTCGTAATGTAGTGCAAAACTAAAAAAAAATAAAATAACAAGCATACACCTTTCTTGACCACATTAGTGCATAAATGGAAAATCACGGGTGAAAAATAAAAATAAACAAAAAAAAAATCCACTAAGATGTAGCATACGCCGAAACAAGAAATAAACATAACATAATAACAAATCCCAAAATGACACACATAACAAATATTGAAACAAAACAAAAAAACAGATAAAACAAATATCCCACAAAACACAGCAGCCTACACCACCACCACCACTGGTGAAACAACCATAAGTTGCAATCGACGCGACTCCTATCTGAGCCTATCACTCTCAACTATCATCAGACCCCTCCTCATCATCCCATCCTGGTTGGAACTGAAACTCAGTCAACTTATATTCATGAATTTATGAATTTAAAAAAAAAACACAACATCAATTTTAGTCAAACTGAACAAAAATGTAGAAAATAAGAATGACTCATGTACACACACAAAAAAAAAAATTGACAACAAATAAAATAAAATCAAAATCAAAATCAAAGTAAAGAGTTTGGGTTGCCTCCCAAGAAGCGTTTTATTAGAGTCATAAGCTCGACTTTCTCACTTCTTTAATCTGGGTTGTGAAGGAAAATTCACGCCCTCCTATCCTTAATTCAACCATACTCATAAGGCTTCCATTGTTGTTCATCTACTCTCTCAAATTCAGCCTCCATAGACCTAGAGTTGACTAAACAATTCTCTAGGGGGGAAACAAAGTAGCTTTCTTCAAAATTCTTGGCCACTATGTCATTAAGAACACTAATCTGGAAGCATGTATCTAACTCGGATAGGTATTTCATCGTATTAAAAACATGGAACTCCACTTGTTCGTCTTCTCATGATTTGTCACGCTCCTGGTCTGCTTCAATTGCTTCAATTTTTTGCTCATCCCTTGGTTCTTCTAATGGTTTACAACTCCTCAAAGTGGTTACATTGGCTTGCTCCTTCGGATTCTTCTTTGTATCACTTTGTAATGTTCCTTGAACTCTTCCCAATAGAATATTATGAATTTGTCCCATTTGAACTTCAAGATTCTTAATGGGTGCCGCTTGATTTTGGAGAAGAGTGTCATGCTTGTCAAATCTCTTGCTTTACTCCTCAATAAACTTAGTGAGTACACTCTCTATGTTAGACCTTTTTTCTTGCAGTTGAAAGCCCGGTGGTGGTTTGTGCTCATCATCATTGTTCTATGAGAAGTTCAGATGATTGCACCATGCTAGAGTGTATGTGTTAGAGTATGGATTCCCTTGCCCTCACTGAAAGTTATTCACATAGTTGGCATGCTCTGGTTGGGCAAAAGGATTCCCCACTTGACAATCTCTGGATGCATGGTTCCCTAGACAAACATCACAAGTTAGTGAAAAAGAATAAGATTCAATGGCATTTACCTTTAAAACAACTCCCAATTGTTTTTGGATGGCGGCAAGTTGAGCGGATAATACAGTGTAGCTATCAATTTCATGCACTCCCATTGCTCTCCTTGGCATGTTTCTTTCTGAAGATCTCATGTATTTATTACTTGCCGTCACTTCAATCAAATTATATGCTTCTTCAGGTGTCTTATTGTTCAATGCTCCTTCATTTGCAGCATCAACCATCACTTGTGTACTTGGGATCAATCTGTTGTAAAATGTCTGCACTTGTAACCATACCGACAACCCATGGTAAAGACACTTCCTTAATATATACTTGTATCTTTCCCACACTTCATTGAGTGACTCCATATCTTGCTGAAAAAAATTAGTGATGTCACTTCTCATCTTAGCGAACTTGATCAGCAGAAAATATTTTGCAAGGAATGCATTTACTAGTTCTTCCCATGTAGTGATTCTTCCGGGTGGTAATGAAATCAACCAAGCCTTAGCTTTATCCCTAAGAGAGAATGGGAAAAGCCTAAGTCTAATTGCACCATCGGATACATCATTGTGCTTGAAAGTGTTACAAAGCTCCAAGAAATTTGCAATATGCAAATTAGGATCATCGTTTGGCAAACCTCTAAATTGCACCATTTGTTGTATCATCTAAATAATGGTTGGCTTGACCTTAAAGTTATTCGCTTGAACCGGTGGTCTCCTAATGCTAGAAGCACATCCCTCAATTGTAGGTCTTGAGTAATCCCTTAATGCTCTTTGAACTTCTCCTCCTCCTGTATTAGCCATTGGACCAAATTCCTGTGCACAATTTAGGAACTAAAAACAAGAAAATTAAAAGTAATAATAAAAAAAAATCTAAAAGTAAAAGAACAAACTAAATCTAATAATAAAACTGAATTTATTACAAATACAAAGTAAAACAACAAACAAAAACAAAAACAAAAACAAAACAAAACAAAATAAAGTACAAATCAAATTAGCAACAAAATAACTCGTATTGATATTGATAAAATAAGTAATTCCCCGGTAACGGCGCAAAAAACTTGTTGTTTTTTTCCGCAAGTGTATGAAATAGTACAAGTAATAAAATGGACAAGTCCAAGTATCGTACCCAAAGGAATCCTATTATCAAGTATCAATTTAACTATTGTGTCACTATCTGACTAATTCGACTTTGGTTGAGAGAATTTTTTAACTAAAATTAACGATTAAAACTAAACAGTTCAATTGATGAAAACACGCTAATAAACCTTGAAAATTAATTCAGATAAAACAACCTAGGGCATAGACTTTGCACCAATTCCTCTCTCATTTGTGTCAATGACTTGCATTAATCCCGTTAAACTAATCCTAAAGGTCAGAATCCCTAACTTTCCAATATCTCTCTCTCGAGCAGTTATCAAATTAACTCCTAATTGCTAACCCAAATTATCTATAATCAAATTTAAATAATCGAAGATCATTAAGCTCTCTGGATTCTACCAAAACCTCACAGATCGCGTTAACCTATCTCTAGCGTTCGCTCAATCTATGGCTCTATTACCAACGACCAACTAAGTTTCATCTCTCGATCTCAACCTAGTTCATTAATTCATTCAATCCTAGGGCCTTAGAATAAAAAACATTATCAACAATAATAAAACTTAGGTTCACCTCAATAGAATTAAAACAGTTCATGCAATCACATATTCAGAAGAATTGGGCTACATCTTAGCCCTAGAACACAATTTAGTTCATACTCAAGAAGAAATAAAAAAAAAATCCTTTTATTGAATATAATTGTCATTGATACAAAAAGGGAATAAGAAAACTTCACTATGATGAACCACACAAAAATTCAGAATTCTCCTTCTCTTTGTTGATCCACCCTTCAGCTTCTCTTAATCTCCTTTTTCCCCAAAAGATCCTTAATAAAAGCTAAAAAAACTTTATTTAAAGTTCTAGGGTTGTATGGGTGTACATCTCACTTTCCTACTAGGTTTAGGACTCATTAAGTCATAAAAAAACCCTAAAAATCATGTAAAAATGGAACATTACAAACCCCAAAGTCGTGGTTGTACTGCAGCATTGTACTGTGGCATAATAGCTTATGTCGTGGCTGTGCGGCACAGTGCCGCAGCATGAGTGCTTATGCCTTTCACATTCTAACTCATTCCTCAGTGCTTCAAATACACTCAATTTTGACCCAGATAACGGCTGATTTTGAAAAAATGGTAAACATATGAAATGTAGCCATGTGAATCAGCTTTACAACAGTCCAAGATTCGTCTCAATAAAAAACCTACAGCTCTAGTTATAGTCAGAATATTGAAGCTCATTCAACCTGGAGCGTAATCCAAAATAGCCCTTGAACTTCAAAATTCCGTAACTTCTTCAATTCAACTCCGATTCTCGATCCGTTTGATTCTACTCGTTACTCACTCCGTCAAGGATACTACTTTTTGTCTGAGCTATATTTTTTTCTCATTGAAAACCTGAAAATACAAAAAAAAAAAAAAAACCCCTCGTGATCTCGTAAACGACAATTATAAAAAAAATAATAAAATCCATCGATTTAACCCAATTTCCTCACAAATTGTCCCCAAAAATCACTAAGTAGATGTGTATTTTCGAGCTCTTATCAACACCTTTAGAACGTAAACTCTCCAGGACCTGCAAGCACGAAAAATTCACAATCAGAGATTAGAAAACTGAAATAAAACAAATCAAATTACTAACTAGATAGTTCATATTAATATTGATAAATTAGAATTCCCCGGCAACGGCGACAAAAACTTGTTGTGAAAATCCGCAAGTGTACGGAATCGTACAAGTAAAATAATGGACAAGTCCAAGTATTGTACCCAAAAGAATCCTATTACCAAGTACTAATTTAACTATCGTGTCACTATGTGACTAATTTGACTTTGGTTGAAAGAATTTTTAACCTAAAATTAACAATTAAAACTAAACAATTGAATCAATGAAAACATGCTAACAACCTTGAAAATTAATTCAGATAAAACAACCTAGGGCATACACTTCGCTCCAATTCTTTATCATATGTGGTTGATGACTTGCATTAATCCCATTAAACTCATCCTAAAGGTCAGATTCCCTAACTTTCCAATAACTCTCTCTCGAGCAATTATTGAATTAACTCATAATTAATAAGCCGAATTATCTCTAATCAGATTTAAGCAATTGAAGATTATTAAGTTCTATGGATTCTACTAAAACCTCATAGATCGCATTAACATATCTCTAATGTTCGCTCAACCTATGGCTCTATTACCAACGACCAACTAAGTTTCATCTCTCGATCTCAACCTAGTTCATTAGCTCATCCAATCCTAGGGCCCTTAGAATTAAAAGCATTAATAACAATAAAAGAGCTTAGGATAATCTCAATGGAATTAATACAGTTCATGCAATCACATATTCAAAAGATTTAGGTTACATCTAGCCCTAGAAAACAATTTAGTTCATACTCAAGAAGAAATAAAAACAAATCCTTTTATTAATTGTCAAGAGTAACATGATCACAGACAAGTCAAAGGAAAACTTCACTATGTTCGATCAAACTCAAGTCAGAATTTCTTCTTCTTTGCTAATCTCCCTTGTGCAGCTCTTTCTCTCTTTTTCAAGATCAGATCCAACCCTTAAACTCTCCTCCTTCTTTTAATTTAAATCTAGGGTTTACAAAATGTGTTTTCCCTTTTTTCTCCTCAGTTCTGGACTCATTAAAGTCTTTTTTAGTAATTAAAACACGTAAAAACGGAGAAAATAGAAAAACACATAATTTGTTACTATGCCACGGCATACATGCTTCTGCCTTTCTTCCTTGATTCTCGTCTTAGCTCTTCAATGACCTCCTCTTTGGACCCCGAAAATGCTTAATTTAGTACAAATGATGAACATATGACTTGTAGCTATATGAATCATATTTCCAACGGTCTAAGATTTGCCTCAATCTGATATCCACAGCTCCAGTTATCGCCCGAATACTGGAGTGTGCTCAAACTGGAGCGTAATTAACCATAATCTTCTAACTTCAGAATTCTGTAACTTCTTCAATTCAACTCCGATTCTCGATCCGTTTGTTCCTACGTGATAGTCACTTCCTCACAAACACGCTTCTATGTCATTGCCATATTTCTCTAGTTCAGAACCTGAAAAGATAAAAATACCCTCGTGATCCCATACAAGAAATTCATGAATAAAATGATACAATCAGCTATAAAAGCCCCATTTTCCCAATAAAAATCATCATGAAACACTAAGTATTTGAGTATTTTCAAGCTGTTATCAATGCTCAGTAAGTAAATCAAGATTCAAATTAAAATTTATCTCCGTTAGTAATTTATCAACTTTCTTCTCTCTTTTCTTTATGCTAATTTCTTTTCTATTTCTTATAAGTTCTATTGTTTCTTAACATTAAACAGTAGTAACACAATTGAGGTTTTATTGTACATGCAATTCTATTCAATGCATGAAATATAACACATAAGCAAGACTCTTATTCTTTCTCAAAATAAGAATAATTCTCTATCTTATTCTTATTCTTTTCTCATTCTTTCTTCCTTTCTTTCTTGTTGCTCATCTCTTTTATTTTCTTTCTTTCTCATTTCTCATTCTCATATGCCAATCGGTCTAGGTTGAGGCATGGATTTGGAACCTTGGCCGTGTGAGCAATTTCTTTCTTTCTATGTACAATCCCTATCTACATGCAATTCTCACGGATTGTACAAATTTCTCTTTTTCTTTCTTTCTCATAAGTCACTCCTATCACGGTGACTTGTCACTCCTATCACGATGGCTTACCACTCCTATCACAGTGGCGTGCATGTAGGTAAAGTCGTCATGGCCTCATATAGCGATCACAAGTTCCCCATCGCAACAACCTTATCTTTCTAGTTATCAATTCAAAGTAGTGACATGTCACAAATATAATCTTTAATGAATTTTAATATGTCTTGCTTATGTATAAATCACATTTCTTTTCTTTTATTTTCTTTTCTTTTCATGCATGGTATATAACTTTCATGCAAGCAAACCTATCAATTAATTCTTCTTTCTATTCTCTTTTCTTTCATTCTTATTAAGGAATCAAATTCTATAAATGATAGGTTATTCATGCATGACATGCATCACAAGTGTGTCAAAATTTAAATTCTCTCTTTTCTTTCTAATCTCTACCATAAAAATATGGTAAACTAATATGGCACATCATCAAGTATAAGTACCTTTTACTACTCTTTCATCAATCATAAGTGCCATATCTCAAATTCATATACTTAGATATTTTAATTAACACTTTTCTAAGTCATGATTAACACATTCTCATAATGGCTTAATATACACAAGGATGGGTACTATATCACCCATACCAACATCAAGGTGCAAGTAATCATATTCTTATTCATTCATTATGCTTAATGTTCAATGTTTAGGCTAATTCAAAGCATTTCTCATCAATATGTGTTATACAAACTCAATTCACATATTGATGCATAAACATATTTCTTTGTCAACAACATTCTTTCTCAAATTCTCTCATCAATTCTACTTTCTAAATAGCATGAATATGATCACACAACCAATATAAAATAAATTCTCATCAATCAAACTAAAAATTACATAATGGCCCAACCTTACTACTTTTGGCCGATTTTCAACTCTTCATCAACATCAAATTTTCTCATCTTCTCATCACAATATTTATGCATATAACATCATATGATAAATCAAATGGAAATAAGGGTTACAATAAGACATGGCCGATTTCTACCCTTCTTGTACCCATTCCAAAATTCAACTTCTCATTCAATAAAGTTGCATGCTCATATTCTCCACATCAAAATTAACAATTATACATAATTTTTAATCAATCAAACACTTAATAAACAATACTTTCTCATAGTACAACTTAGGGTAAAAACTTAATAAGTCAAATCCTTTAAAACTCCAACTTCAATTATGATTTACTTACCTTTAATAGCTTCTCCTTTTGCTATAAAACTCCCTTGATCCAAGCACTATACATTTGCATAAATAATTATAAATATATCCATTAAAGCGCCATTCATAACATAACCCTTAAATACATGAACATATTCGATTATCATGAGTAACATGAATAAAAATCATTTTTACAAAAGATGGACACTGTAGTACCTTCACTTTCTACTTAATTTTTTACCTATCTACAACTTGAAATGGGTGACGGCCAAAACATAAAAAGTTTGGATCTATGTATTACCTTTCTAAAACATTTTGAATCATATCATTGGGAGTTCTATAACTCAAGTTATTTCCATTTGCGTGTGACATGTTCACTGTCCAACTAAACTGCTCGTTTTTAACCCTTACGCTTTCTCTTTCTTTCAACCCATTTTCACCAAAAACACTTTCTTTCCTACTCCTATTCTTTATATACATGCAATTTTAGGTCATATGAACCTCCTACCTATGATTTCCAAAATCAAAGATTGAACACATAAGTATCTTTATCATTTTTCATCTTAGCCAACAATCAAACTTCATCAAACATGAATTTTTACATTTTAGTATTAAAAGGAGGTTCCCTTTACCTTGTAGCCAAGAACACCAAGCTTTGCCCAAATCTTCCCCCTTTATCTTCTTTACCTTGCCTTGAGTGAAATAAACCCCAAATCTTGCTCTTTTGCGCCAATTAATGCAAACCCTTGAAATGATTGAAGAAAGTAAACTTAAAAATGTGTTTTGGATGGAAAGATGAGATTTTGGAGAAGATGAAGCTTTCTCTTTAGGGATGAACGAAATATCCTCTTAACATGGTTGCATTTGTTTTATTTTTTATTCCCTATCCTACTCTAATATCATATTTCAACAATACAAATACACATTTGTTTTAATATTCCGCATATCCTATCCAAAATTCTATCATATTCAAAACATTTTTCCAAATTAAAATCAAAACATTTTTTCAAATTTATTTCACTAAAACAAAAGTTAAAAAATTGGCAAACACACCCCTACCCACAAGAGGCCGCTGGCAACATCATGACGCATGGCCGACCATATGCCGGTAAGGCCATTTTCGGCCAGATTTGTGGCAGTTAACGGCTAGATCAACGAAACAGCTAGAATAGATTTGACCATATCCCACCATGGATCTAACGCATGGTTGGCTACATCTGGCCGGCCACACATCGTGATGTTGTCGACGGTGGCTATCGGCAGCCTCTTGTGGATGGGGTGTATTCGCCAATTTTAGTGGGGTGTTTAACTAATTTAACAAATATAAAACATTTAAAAAAAATTTACCAAACACATTTTAAAATTCAAATTTTATTATATTAAATACAACTCAAATCAACTCAGAATACTATTTTACAAATTCTATTTAGAATACTTAAACAAATGCAGCCGTGTATTTATTATTTAACTGGTTAAGAAAATGTAAGTGAAAGGCTTGTTGGGCATTGCTTTCTCTTATAAGGGCATTTTGGTCTTTTTGCCATGAAACATAGTCATTAACTTTATTTAATGCTCTTTGACTTATTCTTTACACTTTATAATAATACTTATCCATTAGAAAAATAACTAAATTGCCCTTGATGCACTTTTATGGATTATATGTGCATACTAACCTATGTTAAAAGACCATTTGCCCTTTATTACACTTTGTGCAATTTAGTACTTTCATAACATTAGAAAAAACTATATTAACCATAATTTCTCATCGTCCTTCTTATTTCATCTTAAATCACATTTCACAATTCCATTTATTAGCCAATATGAAATGACTATTTTGCCCTCCCATGAAATTTATATTTAAAGGTTAAATCACATACCTTGAAATATTAGGGTGAGTTTGTGAGGATTACAATCCTTCCCTCCTTATAAGAATTTAGTGCTCAAAATTCAAGTAAAGAGATCCGGATAACATTCTTTCATCTCTTGCTCAACTTCCCACGCCACCTCTTCCATATTATGATTCCTTCACAACATTTTAACATGTGGAACAATCTTTTTCTAAGCTCTTTTACTCTTCTATCCAAAATTTGAACTGGATGTTCCTCATATACTAGGTCATCATTTAGCTCTACATCTTCCACTTTAAGTATGTAGGAGGGATCGCTGACATATTTAAGTAACAAGAAGATGTGGAAAACATTGTGTACCCGATGCATGTTGGCTGATAGTGCAAGTCTATATGCCACTTTGCCAACTCTTTCTAACACTTCAAATGGACCAATATACCGTGAAGCAAGTTTGCCTTTCTTTCCAAATCTCATCACATTCTTATAAGGAATAACTTTAACAAACACTTTATCACCCACCTGAAATTCTAACTCTTTCCTCTTGACAGTTGCATAGCTCTTATGCCTATCTTGTGCTTGTCCCATTCTCTCTCGGATTAATTTTACATTTTCAATCATTCTCTGTGTCATTTCTGGACTGAGAGCTTGAGCTAATGCATCTTTCTCTCCCATTTCATCCCAAAGCAAGGGTGATCTACACTTTCTTCCATAGAGAGCTTCATACGACACCATTTTGATGGTTGCTTGATAACTATTATTATAAGCAAATTCAATCAAAGGAAGAATGTCGCACCAATTAGATTTATGATCCATACAGCAAGCCCGTAGCATATCCTCTAATACTTGATTAGTTCACTCTGCCTGACCATCTGTATGAGGATGATAGGCCATACTGAAATTTAATTTAGTACCCAACGCTCTCTGCATACCAATCGAGAAGGCTGACATAAATTTGGCGTCCCTGTCTGACACTATGCTTCTAGGCACTTCATGCAACCTTACAATCTCCTTAACATATAATCGCCCCAATTGATCATAAGAAATCCTCTCTGTCACTGGTATGAAGTGGGTTGACTTAGTTAACCTGTCAACAATCACCCATATACCATTATGCCTTTTTTTGTACTTTAGGAAGACCATTTATAAAATCCATAGAAATGCCCTCTCATTTCCACTAAGGGATTTCAAGTGGTTGTAACAACCCTGAAGGACGTTGATGTTTTGCTTTGACCTATTGGCAAACTATACATCATGCCACATAATCAGTTACATCTTTCTTTAGTTCTGGCCACCAATAACTTTTCTTCAGATCTTGGTAAAGTGTACTATGCACTTCTCTGAGGATCTTATATCTTAACTTCGCATCTTGGGGAACATACACTTTGTCTCTTAATTTCATAATTCCATTCACCCATTTAAACTCTATATCTTTTCCATCTCACAGTTGCTGATAAATTTCCTTGCAGAACCCATCCTTAGTTTGTCTTTCCTTAATCTCTTCCAACAAAATGGATTTGATCTCTGTTCTGGCAAGACCGCCAATCACAATCTCTATTCCTTCCTTGAGGATTTCTTGGTACAATTGCTTCTATATTGTTATCTAGGCCAAGGAAACCTTTCTACCTAAAGCATATGCTACCCTACTTAGTAAATACGAGTACGACAAAAAAAGGGTACGGAAATTTTACGGTTGTGATACGACAAATGGTGAAACATATGTTTGTAATAATTCGGCCATAAAATTCGGATACGAGAAAAATACGGTACGGGTATATATGAGTTTAATACGACACATTGTCAATAATACGTTTTGAAAACTACGACAATATCAATCCTGGTTTTAGCACTTTTTATGGACAACCTGATTAAAATCAATATAACATTTCAAATGCAAAGTATTCAATTAACTAATAACCATGAGACTTAATAATATAATACAATATATAATTGAGATTCAAATTACAGTCTCATACTCAAATACAATATATAGTCAAGATTCAATTATAGTCTCAAATAAAAAATACGGTAATAATACGGATTCACGAATTATACGGCTAAGCTGATAAAAATACGGTAATTCGCGAATTTACTAACTAGGATTTAACCTACTACACCCAATAGCAACCTAACAGTGTTAGGGTAAAAAGGTATTAATTATAAAGTTTTTAAATTTGAGGGTTTACACATCATCCGAATGATAATTTTGGAAACGTTAAAAGTAGCGTACGAAAAAGTTTATGAAAAATACTAAAATATGCTTGAACAATTAATTTCAATGTGACCGCCGTTAACTTATAAAGATCTAAAGAAGGCAATTACATTTAGAGAGAAACATAAAGGACAGAGATTCTGAGTTCAGATTGATTCTGGTTGACCGTGGGATTTATAGACTTGCCAGTTATTAGGAATGTTAGATTACCTTGGGAATATTTAATAACAGTGTTTGGTTGGATAAGGTTAAATTGGTGGGTATGTTAAATTAATATGTTTGGTTGAAAGGAATAAAAGATTACTGGAGTATCTTTTTACTAAATTGCCCTTATACTATAAATAGTATTATAATAATAATAATA
>WYDK02049978.1:0-14061 GCA_009867345.2 Toxicodendron radicans | reverse complement strand
ACATCTAGCCAAAGGGAAAAGGTGGATAATATGATTAGGACACTTTACAATTACAAACTAGAACTAAATGATAAAGAGGATGAGTTAGTCCTGCTAGTGAATCATTTTATTCATGTGAATGAAAAATGGTACAAGAAATTGCTTGGGAAGGAGAATTACTTTGGGAAAATATGAAATTTAATGCTCTTAAAATGACTATTCCGTATCGATTGTATTCTTCAGGTTTCCTTGATTTGTTAAAAAAATGAATAAATGACTGAGTGATGCCATAGGAAAGCGCGGGGTGGGGGGTACATGCTTCTCCCTGGAAGATAACGCCTCTAACCCACTCAAAGAAGAAATAGTCGGAATCCCAGTTCTTTATTTTGTCCGGAATCTTGGCCAGACCATTGAATCTCTTGCTGGTTTTCGACAGGTAATAAATATCATCTTGGTCTATTTTTATTTTGTATAAACAGACAAGCTCGTCAATTGTAAGATCGCCTAGGTCATAGACTTGAAAGGCTATAAAAAGCCCGAGTATTATTAAATAGGAGTTCACCAATAACTTAAGCAGCGCAAGATTATAATACTGGAGAACACTTAGAATGAAAGGGTGCGGCAGAAGGGAAAACCCGCACCTAAGTATGGTCTCAGTAATGGCAGACCAACTTGTTGGGGGCATTTTTCTTAAATATCCCGCTGGTAGCATAAGGTCAATCGGATCAAAATGGGTGAACTAGTCAAATCGACCCATAAAGGTCAATCAGGTCAAATTGACCTGATCAGTCAACAGGTTTGTCAAACCCAGTCAACATAAAAAGACGACGCAGTCAAATTGGGTGAACGGGTCAAATAGACCTTTAAAGGTCAACCAGGTCAAATTTATTCGTTAAGGTCAATAATTTTTGCCTTATATTTTTCATTTGATTTGATGAGATGAGTTATTATGTTCTTAACATTTGTAATTTAATTTTAGATAGCTGAAAGAATCACAATGTAAACTATGAAGGAATAAGGAAGTATTATCTGAAAATTCACTAAGATAATAAGAATTTGACAGAGTTGTCAAAAAACAGAAGTTGTCAATCAGGTAAAAGAAGTCTTGATAATGAAAAATTGAAAATTTTGACTAACATTTTCAACTTTGTTTATATTATTTCATCATGTAGTGATAGGAAGGTTTTTCCTTGCATGGATATATTTGTCCACAATCCCACCTCGATTATTCCAATATTCCTTGAAATTCCAACTTTACACAAAGACATACCTCTTACCTCCCAAACTTTTAATTTGCATTAGACCCATCAAATTCATATGAAGCAATTCTAACACACTAAAGGTATTGCGATAAGAAGATTTGTGTGAACATTTGGTTTGCTTACATTGTTGACAAGGTTCATACACTTTACCTTTGGGAAGTTCAAACTTAGGTAACCCTCTCACAACTTCTTTCTTTGAGAGCTTTACTAAGTCCTTGTAGTTCATGTGCCCAAGTTTTTCATGACACACACCAATGCCATCAACCTTAGAACTAAGACAAGAAAAATTGTTAGAAAGCAATAACTATTGTCATTAGATCTTTTTCCTTCAAGGATGGGAGCACCTGTGTCATTCAACACTTGGCATTTATCTTTTGAAAACTGAACGCTAAAGTTCTTGTCACAAATTTGGCTTATACTTATAAGATTTGCCTTTAAACCATCAACATACAAGACATCATTGAAGGTTGGCAGTCTTGGTAGGGTAATTGAACCTTTTCCAAGTACTTTTCTCTTCTTTCCATCACCATAAGTAACATGTCCACTATCAACATATTGTAAGTTAGACAAAAGTGAACAATTGCCAGTCATGTGCCTAGAACAACCACTATCAAGATACTACAAATCATTTTGAAATGCAAGAAGTGAAGTATGTGCAATAAATGAGTTCACAATACACTTTTGCATTCAAATCCTTTTATGTAAGTAAATGAGCAACAATATGAAAACTAAATAATTTTGGCACTATCCCCTACAACGTCGCTAAAAACTCGTTGTCAATCTTGTTGATGATATATATAAACAAACAACACTCACACAAGTATACGTGGTCAACAAATAATATAGATTCCTAATAATCGAGGTATCGTCCCACAAGGATTGTGAACTAGTCAGTCTCAGATTTATGCTCCAACAATAGTAACAGCAATAGAACAATGATAACATTGAACTAGATAAACAATAATGAATGGTTACTCAACTAAATTGAACTAATAAACTAAAATAAACCTAAATTTGAATTCTAAATCAATAGAGTAAAGATAGCAACAATATCAGTCATCATATAAGGACAAGTTAGATTTGAATAAAATCTCTCATATTGTAATGCTATGGAAAATGCTATAGCCTAACTTAGCATGACATTTCACTCGATCCAAACACCTAGAATCTTGTACTGTTCACTTGAACATTTTACAAGCTTGCTTCCTAAGCTTAAATCTAACATACATCTATATAGATCTGGACTCAAGAAACAAATTAAGACTCGGTTTGTTAGCAATCGTACAAGGAAACGCCCATATGTCTATGTATTCTTCTCATACTCTCGTGTGACCCTAAGCCTTGTATTAATCAAATGATTTCTCTCGTTAACAAACCTTCTCAGAATCCATTAACAAGCAAGGTAGCAGATATTGAATGGCCAACTCAACATTGCACACACAACACGCATTTGTTAAAGTGAAATGTAAGCATCATAGATTATATTAAAGATAAAGATAACATTACAATAGGAGTTCAAATACTCAAATCCAACTTTAAGGAAATTAGTTCATATTGAAATGAGGGTAAAACAAAGTAGAAAATACAACCATAAAGTTCATTGGACAAAGAGACACAAAATACAAGGAAGAAGAATAAGAATATCTCTTGGAATGCTCAATCTCTTCCTCATTGATGGCTCTTCCTTCCTTGATGATTTTCTACAACTTCCCTATGAATAAAACTCTTTGTAGGCATCACTCACTCTGAGGAAGAAGACTCGTTCAATCATCTTTCCATTTTCTTTAAATATGAGATAATGTAGGGCTTTTTGTGACACTTGACAAAATACTAGGATAAATCATTTCTCCCAGCCAGGTTATTGTACATTCTCTCACTGTCACACTAATAAAGTGGTTGTCCTTTTTGGGACAGCTCAGCACAAGGACAGGACCATATGCGCAGAAAATCAACTTTTCAGATATACTGACCTATCGCTTTGTGCGCCAACATTCTTTGTGCATAGTCCACAACACAAGTCTTCAAGCTATGCAATTTTATTCTTAGGTCAAGCTATTTGATTTTGATCTGCAGAAAACAATCAAGAGAATAAATCCTAAATTAAACAAAAATAGATTAAAATAACACACATTCTATCTTTAAACACAATCAACTCTAAATTGACAAAGTTGTAACATATTAAACTAAACTAAATTAAAACTAGCTAAATTAGAAGTAAAAGCCATAACAAAGACTCCATATTAGGCCTATGGTAACTCTGTTTACAAGAGTTATCACACTCTCAAACTTAGAACTTTGCTTGGCCTCAAGCAATGTAAACTAAAATATACAAACAAATATTAAAAACGCATGAATAGAAATCATGAAAACACTATGCTTCACCCTATTCTGCCACTTTAATCACCCTTAGCTTTCAGGACCACAACTTAGCAACCAACCAAATGATTTCTCATCAGTTTGAAAACACAAATCCTGATCACAATTAATTCCAGTGCATCATGTATTGATTGGGCTAAAAATCACAAGCACACATGAGGAATGTCAATCTAAGAACCTTGAGCCTATTTGCATGGAACCATCACTAAAATTGTCAATTCCTTATCCACAAGACACAAGCAAACAAATACGAAGGAAAAGGCCAAGGAACTGTCATTGCACACATGCCATCTCAAGAGGTTAGGGGTTCTATTGGAAGACTTTTATTCGACTAAAATTTATTCACTTTTTTTTTTAAAGTAAGCTAACAACACACTCTGCCTTTTGGAAGCCTTTTACATATTCACAACTTTTCTGCTCAGTTGATACACCATGGGGTTCATGGACACTTCTAGATACTTGGCTATGAATTGCTTCAGACTACTGTTGACTATGCCTCAGCATTTGGCACACCACACTTTTATTCTACACATCCTTTCTGCAATAGTTGATACACCATGGGATTCATGGGCACTTTTGGATACTTGGATGTGCAGAACATTGAAGTGTTCCTAATTTTATTCAAACAAAAAACATAAAACACAAAGCTACATTAAAGTCTTCCCCCCTAAGAGCTTGATACCTGTATTTTTAATAACTACCCTTTTAACCTCCCCTAAGACTTGGCTACTTGAGTCTCATTTCTAAGGTTTATCAAAATTCAGATTTGGTTCCTAAGCTGTCTCTATTAACTGAAATACCTTAGGGGCTTGCCAAAACAATACTAAGTTCTCATGTATGCACTTCAAAATTTTCAATAAAAACACACCTACGCTTGCGACAACATCACTAAGCATCATTAAGTTTTCAAGAAACAACAAGGGCAAAGCAATAATATTCCTACCATCTTTTCTTCAAACAAAACAAAACAATATGACTCGCAAAAATAAACAACTAATACTAAACAAACAGACAACAACACACCCCCAAAACTAGAAGGTTGTTGTGTCCTCACAACAGAACCATTAAGAACAAGAAAAACATAGCAAATAACAATAGAAAATTCAAAACATAAAACAGTAAAGACAAGGAAAGAAGAACTCCCTCATTTGCTCATATTTCTTGCCGATTGTCAGAGCGGCAGAATATAATCTCCACTTGCTGAAGCACCCTTCTTTCTCACAACGCAAAAATTGATTCCAAACATGGGATTGTTCTTCATTCCTGAAAACACAAAACAATGGAAAAACGCAAAAAAAAAATTGAAAACATAATAAGCCATAAAAACAAGTATTTACAAATAAAAAATCAAAATAAAATAAAGGCAAAAAGCTTGGGTTGCCTCCTAAGAGCGCTTGGTTTTAAGTCATCAGCTTAACATTGCCATTGCTCAATTATGATGGTTGAGAGAGATTCCCACTCTTTCTCTGTCTAATTCTGATCCCCAGTAGGTCTTCAATCTCTGACCATTCACCTTGAACTCTTCATTGGTCTTCGCATTAATCAAATCAACTGCACCATGAGGATAAACATTAACCACTCTTAAAGGTCTTGACCATCTTGATTTCAATTTGCCTGGAAAAAGCTTGAGTTTGGAGTTGTAGAGCAACATGTATTGGCCTGGGTGAAACTCCCTCTTATGGATTTGATCATGCCATTTCTTGACTTTTTCTTTGTATAGCTTGGCATTTTCATAAGAGAATTTCCTAAGTTCTTCAAGTTCAAGCAATTGCATTTTCCTCATATCCCCCGCTACTTGTAAGTTCATGTTTAGCTTCCTAATGGCCAAATAAGCTCGATGTTCCAACTCCAAAGGTAGGTAGCAAGCTTTGCCAAAAACCAACCTATAAGGTGGCATGCCAAGAGGAGTCTTGATTCGGTATGCCCACAGTGCTTCATCTAGCTTTAGAGACCAGTCCTTTCGATTAGGACAAACTGATTTCTCCAAGATTTGTTTGATTTCCCTATTGGAGATTTCAGCTTGACCGTTGGTCTTTGGATGGTAGGTTGTAGATATCTTATGCTTAACTCCATATTTCTTAAGCAAAGAACTCACCAATCGATTCACAAAGTGTATGCCTTCATCACTAATAAGGTTTCTTGGAGTACCAAACCTAGTGAAGATGTTTTTTTGCAAAAACTTTACAACCACCTTGGCACCATTTGTAGAACAAGCTTGAGCTTCCACCCATGTGGATACACAATCAACGGCCACCATTATATAATTCATGCCAAAAGAAAGGGGAAATGGTCCCATGAAGTCAATTCCGACACATAAAAAAGTTCTACTTCTAGAATGTTGGTCAAAGGCATCTCATGTTTCATTGAAATATTACCCATCCTTTGACAACGATCACATGATTTGTCAAACTCTTGAGTATCTTTGAAGTGAGTAGGCCAGAAAAACACAAATTGAAAGACTTTTGCTACTGTTCTTGACCCACCAAAATGACCACCATAGGTGCTGCATGACACTGTTGTAGTATGTTGGCGCATTCTTCACCAGATACATATCTTCTCAAAATTTGATCAGCTCCTTGCTTGTATAAATATGGATCATCCTAGAAGTAAAATCTAACTTCATGCAAAAATCTCTTCAATTGCTGCCTGAAAAGGTCAGGAGGTAAAATGTCACATGCCAAGTAATTAGCAAAGTCTGGAAACCACGGGCATTCTTGATGATTCATTGCAAGTATTTGCTTATTGGGGAATACATCTTTAATCATCACATTGCCTTTAGTAAACTCGTCATTTTCAAGCCTTGAGAGGTGGTCTGCAACTTGCTTCTCACAACCCTTTCGATCAACAATCTTCCAATCGAATTCTTGCAAAAGAAGAATCCACCTTATAAGCCTTGGTTTTGAATATTTCTTTGAAACCAAATATTTGATGGTTGAATGATCAGTGTGAAACACCACTTTAGTCCCTATAAGGTAGGCTCTAAACTTATCAAATGCAAATACCACAGCAAGTAATTCTTTCTCAGTTGTGGTGTAGTTGAGTTATGTATCACACAAGGTTTTTCTTGCATAATGAATAGCTTGAAAAAGCTTACCTCTCCTCTGTCCCAACACAGCTCCCACAGCATAGTCACTTGCATCGCACATAAGCTCAAATGGCAAGGACCAATCAAGAACTACAATCACAAGTGCTAGTACTAAGGCTCTCTTTAATGTTTCAAAAACAACATGACATTCCTTAGTGAACACAAATTTATTGTCATGCTCAAGTAAGGAGCACAAAGGTTTGACAATTTTTGAAAAGTCCCTTATGAATCTTCTATAGAACCCCGCATGACCCAAGAAACTTCTAATTCTCTTTACATTTGAAAGAGGAGACAATTGCTTAATAACATCCACTTTAGCTCTATCCACCTCAATCCCCCTTAATGAGACTTTATGACCTAAAATTATGCCTTCTTGTACCATGAAATGGTACCTCTCCCAATTCAATACCAAATTAGTCTCTTCACATTTCTTCAGTACCCTTTCCAAATTCTGCAAACATGCTTCAAAAGAGTCACCAAAGATAGAGAAATCATCCATAAAAATCTCCATGCAATCCTCCACTAAATTAGAAAATATAGACATCATGCAACGTTGGAAGGTTGCTGGTGCATTACACAGCCCAAAAGGCATCATTATAAAGACAATGTACCATAGGGGTAAGTGAATGTTTTTTTGGGCTGATCCTCTGGTGCAATAGCAATTTGATTATACCCTGAATATCCATCTAAGAAGTAATAAAACTCATTCTCAGCCAACTTGTCAAGTATTTGATCAATGAATGGAAAAAGGAAAGTGATAATTTCTTGTGGCTTTGTTGAGTTTTCTATAATCCGTGCAAATCCTCTAGCCAGTGACAATTTTTTTGGAAATTAATTCTTCATTTTGATTCTTGACTATTATCATGCCACCTTTCTTGAGAACACACTGAACATGACTCACTCATTCACTATCTAAAACTAGGTAGTTTATCCCCGCATCCAACCATTTCAAAATTTCTTTCTTCACAACCTCTTTCATGGATGGATTGAGTCTTCTTTGGTACTCAACAACACTGTAGCAATTATCTTCAAGCAATATTTTATGCATACAAATCGAAGGGTCAATTCCCTTGATATCGGCAATACTCCACCCAAAAGCTTTCTTATGTTGCTTGAGTACTTTCAGCAGTTGTTGTTTGATGAACAAATTTATTTCCTCGCAAGTGCACGAATTGATACAGCAGTATAATGTGCAAAAGCAAGGGTTGATCCCAGAAGGATTTGTAAGCTACTAAGTATTCTTGATAACAAGTGAACCAAATATTTAATTACTAAAAAAATTCAGAGAACTAAACAGAAGCCATGAACTTAAAATTAACGAAATTCAAATGCGCACTAACACAACTAACTGACCAATGGATTACGAATCTAGGTATCCAATTTCACCGCAATTATCCAGCTTAATGCTATTAACCTCACTTTTGTAATCTCAATTCTATCTTAGGGTTCATGTTCTTACAAGCAAAGCATTATCGTATGGCGTTCGGGATTAACCTAGTATTTTTATTACTCAAACTAGCTATGTCAAGCCTAGTCTAAATAAGAAAAACCTATTAAGAACGAGACATTAAAGAACCAACCTGCATCTGTCAGGGCGTATGCACAACTACAGGTCATTTATTCATAGAGCTTATTTAAAGTTAGCTATGGTCAAGCCTAACCCTAACTCACACAACCTATTAATCCGTATTACAGGTCATCAGGCTGTAATAGCAATTAAATATTGAATTAATGCAATGAATAAATCAAAGAAACATGAATTGAGATAAACAATAACTTCAATTAATCACATTAAGCCTTCAAATCGGGCCACATTGGATCCCTAGAGAAGAATTTAGTTACACATAGTCATTGTAAAAACAAACCTTAAATCCAGAGTTAAAGAAAAACAATCCAGAGTTCTGTCTTAAATCTCTCTCTAAAAAACTCTGTCTAAAAAATTCTCCTCCTAAAAATAAATAACAACTTCTTTTTATAGTCCTAGGGCACAAGGGGTATTCTTGAAAAACACAAGGCTTATTCAGGGCTGAAAAAGGAACTAATTTTCTGATTTTCCAAATCTGCGCCGCGGCCTGACTTAGTGGTGTCACGGCACCGATTCCTTCTTGATAATGGCTTCGACACAAAACCCAGATACGCCGCAGCCTACAATTTTCCCGCCGCGACTCAACTTAACTTGGCGTCGCGGCTTGAACCTCTTGCCCAAAACCATGAAATTTCCCATTTTTCACGCCTAGGCACAAAATATGCCTGCCACGGCGCTCACCCGAAATCCTTTACATCTTCATTAACTTTTCCTTTAATCGTCTTCCACGCGTTTCGAACGTCTCTTGCCTCTTATCACTCTGCAACATAGTTTCAGTACCTAAATACCTGAAACATACACACATACCCGTGATTCTGGCAAATATAAACTTACATCGAAATTCATATAAAAATAACTCATTATCCTCTGAATTTCATAAAATACATCCACCAAATCATCGAATATACATGTACAAACAACGTTCATTACAACCCCCAACCAGCTTGTTGCTAGTCCATAGCGATTGAAGTGATCCAAAACATAATTTAAACCTATCTAAACTAATCTAACCTGAACCACTTCCGTAGGTTGACACGATTGCATTTAGCGTATGCAATAAGCCTTTAAACCCCTAGGTCCCCATAGTGGACGAGTTATAGTCTCGTAAGGGTTTACAACAATGTTACCCACAAGCATCCTTCAAAACCTAAGTTACACACAAAACACGCACACATAAAAACATCCCAGATTAATCCATATAAATCTCTCAGAAATTGCATACACACAACACATAGAACAATCAAACATCACTTCAAATTTGAAGAACATCCTAAAAATCAATCTCACCTTCGTTCTCAACTCCCTAACATCCATCATTCCACATTTTGTCAATCCTAACACCAGAAATAATTCATGTGCAACATCCATAGAAAAAAAATTTGATCCCAAAAATTATGAAAATGTGAGTAAAACTCGGTAAAGACAAACTCCATAGGCCTACTTTTCAAACCACTCTCCACTAATGTAGACAATCACACAACTTTAGATCATTAGGACTTTGTTAAGCTTGTAATGTTAAGCTAGGGTATTGGGTTATGAAAGAATGGAAATGAATCAATCAAAATAAGAGGATTAAATCTTACTTATTTGCACAGATCACTCAACAATAACACATTCTCTCTAAATTTTTCCCAACCTTTGTTGCATCTTCCTCCCCAGCCACACATGCATTTGGACACTTCACATACTTTCTTCGTTCATTCATAATTTTTTTCTTCTTTTTTTTTTCATTTCTTTTCTTTCTTTTCTTTCTTTTCTTTCTTTTCATTTTTTTTTTGAAAAACAGATAGAATCAAAGTTAGGAAGCATGAATATTACAATCATTCCCATTTTTACATTGATATTCACAACACACTACAACCCCCAACCCATTCTTTTCAATACCCTCAACAAATTTCGAGACAACACACACATTCCCACTCTCACTTTGCAAAAATTCAGATTAAATCCTCTTAAAAATCATGGGTAGGATAATGTGTTTAGGGTTAAAAACGGATAGGTTATTGTGTTATAAATGAAAGAAAATCAAGGCTAATATATTCAATATTGGTACAAAGGGGTGACTAGAGATAATAAAATATAGGGTTGGCTTGAAAGGCTCAAACGATCCAAAGATAGCCTAAGTCATTTATTAAGTCATGTGTCATCTAGGATTTCGCCTCAAGTGGTCATCAAATAGTTTCTAGAGTTTGGGGATCTAAAAAAAAATGTCACAAGAAAATCACACACAAAACATCCCTAAATGATAGAACTAACCCACCAAACAAACCACATTCAAGAGAATCTCAAACTACGGCAAAACCAACATCCAGAAATATTCCTCAACCAAAGTAAAATTTGACTTATTCTAAATGCTACATGTCATTGCAATCATGTTATTATCATTGACACATAAATTAATCTGGAAAACAACAAAAACACACTCCAATAAAATAAAATAAAAACCAAAAATTCAAATAAAAAAAAAACACAAAGACAGAACAGTCAGGAAGAAGTTCCCCACCCCCAACCTAAATCCTAAATTGTCCTCAATGTAACAATTAGAGAAAATAGAGAAGGAAAGAGGAAGTTACCCCCCTTTAAGAGTCATCGACAAAATCCGTGTGGCGCTATTTCCATCATGTCGCCCTTCGTTGCTCTGCGGCGTGCTAATTCCTTGCCGTGGCATGAATTGTCTTTTTTTTTTTACAAACACAAAAAGTTTTAAAATAAAACATTAGAAAAATAAAAAAAACTAAAAAATCTAAAAATCTAACAATAAAAAGATGAAAAATAACTGAAAATACTAGAAAAATAAAACTATTAACACAAAGTTTTAAATGAAAAACTTGGGTTGCTTCCTAAGAAGCACTTTATTTAACATCTAGGCTAGACAAAATGCACGATCTATGGCTCAAGGTGGCATCCTTAACTCCGCATCGGACATCTTTGGTTTTGTGCTGTAAATGACCTCTAAACACTCATTTGCCCTTTCATCAATAAATTCACCATTCATTGTACTCAGAGCTAACTTCACTTTGTCTTTTGTCTTGTCTTATAAAATACTAGAAACATTAATTGGATCCAAGGATTCAACAAAGAAATTCTCATTAGCTTTAGAATCTGAAGACAAGGAATTGAAAATTGAGAACTCCACAATTTGGTCAAGAACCGTCATCTTGAGTTTCTCATTCTTGACATCAATGATTGAATTTGTTGTGGCCATGAATGGCCGTCCAAGCAAAATGGGCAATTCGTTGTCGACCTTTGACGGTGTCTTAGTGTCCAAAACTACAAAATCAACAAGAATAACCAGTTTATCAATTTGCACTAAAATGTCCTCTATAATACCTCTTGAATATTTCACTGAACGGTCTGCTAGTTGTAGAGTCATTGTTGTCAGCTTTAATTCCCCCAATCCCAACTGCCGATAAGTTGAGTATGGCATAAGGTTGATGCTTGCACCCAAATCCAACATGTCACACTTTTCTTTTTTATTACCAACAGTGACGTTGACCATAAAACTACCGGGGTCTTTCAGTTTGGGTGGTAAACTGCTCTGTAGCACTGTACTCACTATCTCAGACATCAGAACTTTCTCATGAGGCTCATACTTAAGTTTCTGTGTGTTCAGCTCCTTGAAAAACATTATATACGCAGGCACACTCCTAATCATGTCAAGCAAGGGTAAGTTCATGTTATCTTTAGACAAGATATTACAAATATGAGAAAAAGACTTATCCCCTTTGCTTTTATTCAATCGGCTCGAAAAAGGAACAGGCGAAACATAAGGCTTTGGTGGCACATAGGTTAAGTTAAAATCTTCAATCTGCATGGATTCACTTGATTGGTCTTCCTTGGCTTCATTCTTCCCTGCATGATCAATTAAAGACTCATCAGACTTAGAATTAATTTGTTTGCCACTTACCTTACCACTTTGTAATACTGTGATTGCATGTGCTTACTCAGGTTGGCTCAGTAATTTCCCAGAAACATGGCCTTGTACTGCCTTTGCCATCTGCCCTCTCTGAACTTCTAGTTTTCTAATAGAGGCTTCTTGATGTTGGAACCTTTGTTCATAATTCTGGTGGTTTTGTTGAGAAACTTGGATGAAGTTATTCAATGTCTCCTCAAGTGAAGACATCCTAGATTGATCATTTGAGCTAGTTTGTTGTTGATTGTTATTCCATGACAAATTGGGATGACTCCTCCAACCCGGCTTGTATGTATTTGAAAATGGATTGAGTTTAGGCCTTGGGTTGTAAGAGTTCATCATATTTGCTTGCTCTATAAAATTCCCAAAACAAGGACAAGAGTTAGCCAAATGACCATTGATTCCACACTTAGCACATACCTCACTAGCATTCGACGATCTTTGTCCCATCATCAACGTGCACATGGTTTTCATTTGCTTGGTCAATTCTGAAACCTGCATAACCAAATCCATGTTAGAATTCACTTCATACATTCTTCTTGATTGTTCTCTAACGATTTTATGTTGTGAATTGGCTCTAAGCATCTCATATAGCTCATACGTCTCCTGTGCAGTCTTTTCACCCATAGCACCACTTACAGCATTATCAACCATGACTTGACAAGCCTGAGTTAGTCCATCATAGAAAAATTTATTCAACAACTCTAAAGGATATCTATGATGAGGACATTGAACTAATAACAACTTAAAACGCTCCCAAGCTTCATGGAAAGGCTCATCTTCAATTTGTGAAAATGTGGCAATCTTACCTCTAAATTCAGCAGTCTTGGCATGAGAATCAAATTTACCTATGAACTTATTGTAAACTGCATCCCAATTGGTGAGTGAAGCTGGAGTCAAGGACATAAACCATGTCTTTGTTGCATCCTTCAACGTGTATGAAAAACACCTCATTCGAAGTTGATCTTCTGTCAAACCCTGCAAAAGAAAAGTCTGAACAGTAGCATAAAAATCATGAATGAATGTCAAAGTATCCTCTGAAGTAACTTCATGAAAAGAAGGAAGCATTTGAAAATGTATGTTCCAATGGTATGACGTGCATAGTCCTTCATAGGACGAGGTAACTTAGCCATTTTCTCACTTTCTACACTAGATTCTGATGACTGGTCTGAAATCTCTGGTTCCTTTCTTATCTTACCAATCAAATCAATTCTTTCAATGTATGGAAATAATACTTCACCCAAAGATCAACGACCTTGCATTCACAAATTAAAACACAAAAGAAAACAAAAAAAAAAAAAAAAAAACCTACACACAAAAACAAAACAAAATTAAATAACAAAAATTACAAAAAAATAAAAATAAATAAAACACACGTTATCAAAGAAAATTGAACAACTTAAAAAAATCCCTGGCAACGGCACCAAAAACGTGATGAACAATTTTAGTTCCTCACAAGTGCACGAATCAATATTGCAGTTTAATGTGCAGAAGCAAGGGTTGATCCCACAAGGATTTGTAAGTTACTAATTAATCTCGATAACAAAATAAATCTAAAATGTAATTGCCAACGTAATCAAGAGAGTGAAACAGTAACCACAAAATTAACAATTAACTAAACTCAAAAGACAATATCACAACGTATTTGACTAATGGGTTAAGAACCTAGGTATCCAACTTCACCATCATTATCCAACTTAATGTAATTAATCTAACTACTGTAATCTCAATTCTCTCTTAGGGTTCATGTTCTCACAAGCAAGACATTACCTTATGGCGTTCAAGATTAACCTAGTATTTTTATTACTCAAACTAGCTATGGTCAAGCCTAGTCTAAATAAGAAAAACCCATTAAGAACGA
>WYDK02049948.1:0-14065 GCA_009867345.2 Toxicodendron radicans | reverse complement strand
AAGAAAAAAAAAACTGTCAAGGAAGTTTCAAATTCTTGACAGTTCAAAAACTGTCAAGAATTTGAAAAAATCTGTCATCCCATTCTGTCAAGGAAGGGTAAAATTCTTGTAGTGATCACGGTTTTCCAGCACCACCACGAACTAGAACTTTGTTGTACGAGCTGCAACTCATTTTTCGGGTCTGCTTTCGCGTAACGACGCGAGTCCAGATCACACACGCTCCAAAAAAATTTAAATCCATCAACAATCATACATTTTAGATTCAATTAAATTGATTAAATAGACCATAGATCATCAAAATAATCAATCTAACATTCTAATATGCATTCACCAAATCACATATCATCAAACATGAAATTAAACTATATAATCTAAATATTCGTGGCGCTGATACCACTGTAAGAATTAATTTAACATAACGCATCGGAAAACATAGAAAAATAAAATAAAATCAATGTCATCCCATGAATCCGGATACATATATCATAGGATATTTTTAATTGATAGAATTTTAAATGAAAAAAGAATATTTAACATTCAAGTTGTGCATATAAACCGGGAGGAAAACTTTTCAACATTATTTTGCATCATTGAATTTCTTAATTGATGCATGACGTAAGATGTTTATTAGTCAATAATAACACCGAGATAGAGAACTAAAAGAAAACAGTACTTATCCTAGACAGACAGTATTCGATGTCGACCTTTTTTTTTTCTTCAAGAAAAGTTAATGATAAAACTGGAATCATAGCGCATTACTGGAGTTACTTCAGCAAATTTCAACTAAAACTTTTGGAAGAAAAAGGGCCAAGGCCCATAACGACTGCAGGGATTCATTCTTGGCCGAAGAAGCCTCAAGTGAACAATCTTCTTACCTACTAACCTCATCAAATCATAGCAAATTCCAAATTAACATACCAAATCTATAGTGCCAAAATTGGCAGGGGCAAGACAGTAGTACCACGCTTAAGGAATATTCCAAGGATCTCCCAATTAAATATATATTCTCTATAATTATGATAGTTTAACCTTTGTTTATTTTTGTTGTATAATATATACAAATAGACACATAAATAATAATATTAAAATTACTCATAGCAATTAATATATACATTTCATATTTATTAATGATGGTTTAATAAATGGGATTTATTTGGAAAATAAATGCAAGTTTTCTGGCTTAATTTTGACCTCCTATGAAGGTTGACTATTAGATAGATACCGAACAGAATGTTTGTTGGCATTTAAAATGTTTGAAAAAGCCATTCATATGCTTGGCAATGGCTTAATTAAAATATTAATTCCATCACATGACGGGGTGCATTCATACTGTTGTAGGGTTAGTCTTACAATATTATTACACATGAGATAGCAAAAGTCGTTGTGTAATTTGAAATTAAATTTTTTTTTTAAATACAAACAATTTAAGTAGGTTTGATATGAAAAGAAAAGTGTCAAGGGGTGCGACTTGTGAGCCTAAAAATACGGGTCAAACAAGAACCGATGCTTCCATTCTCTTGGACTTAATTAAGCTTCTTTATTGATTATTAATATTTTAATTTAATTACTATATCCTCCTTCTCCAATTCCAAATATACACTTTTTAGGTTTCCTCCATTTTCTTTACCTACCATGATATATACTCACAAGATACTTTCATATAACTTGCTCAAATGTAAGATTTTAAGAATATTGTAATGAGGTTTCTTGTAACATATTGGTTTTGCTTTTCCGTTTCAGTATACCAACAAAATATATATTCTTGGTTATTGTTGATGCAACAAAATACATCAATCAAAGGTATTCGGTTGATCGTGATTGAAATCGACTAATATGGAAGCGTGACTCCTGCGAGTCAACAAGGATCCTTTTGTTAGGATCGGATCAATGCCTTGGATCGAATAGCGTGTGGGGGTTCTAACACCCAAGGGGTGAGATAAATGAAAATATGAAGAAAAAACTGAGAAAGGTTAAAGACTCGCGATCTTTTATAATAGTTTAATGACCTTTTGTCAAGCCTACATCTACTTATTTTTGATTAGGTGTCCTTAACTGATTAACTCAAAGGGAAACGACACACAGACAAAATACATCTTTCTCTCTTTCACTTTTGTTTATTACAATCTCTGCTTTTCTCTTTCTATCTTTGTGCCTCTCCATTCTCCATTCTTTTTTGGGCCTATTTATATGAGACAGGAGGGGGCCAGAATTAAGACGTGTTGAGGCCACTTTGGTGGGCGAATGCCGACTTTCTGCACACCTCTACTATCGCGAAGTGCTGGCTATAGTAGAATGATGATGACGCTTTGGCAGGCGATTCTCTCTTGACGTCACACTTGTTCATGATCTCTTTTGTCGGCAAAGCTAACGGATTGAGTTTATTGCATGGCTGACACTTGGTAACCAAGCGTCCATTGATCAGATTTCGGATTTGCGAGGGACATGTGCGCCGAACAACATTTTCAACTGGTGATGTTATTAGACGCAGTACATGGAGACGTGTGGCCCAAGCTTATTACATATCTAGCGACCTTCCCTTCGTGGCGACACTTCTATCTACAATCTTTAGACCTTGGTCGGGCATGCACTCCTGCTGTAGGTGGGCGAACCATCCCCGCACAATAGTTATTTATTTATTTTTAAGGTAAAGAACTAGTAATTAATACCAACAAATTGAGTTCCATTAATTTATCTTATCACCATTGAGATTATGGTTTACGCGATCGTCGAAAAACACAGCTTTTACATCAACACAAATTTTCCCCTGGTGCAAAATTTGATGTTGGTCATCAGAATAGAACAAATTTCCGGCAGTGCAACTCTTGTCATAAAATAATTTAAGAAGGCATGTCAAATATAATTTACATAAAAAATGATAATTATATTGTTTAATAATATAATTTAATAGATGTAGAAATGACATGTTAAAATAAATGTACTTTCAACGTATTAAGTTATTTTTCTCTGATCAATACGGTTGCCCAAAAGTGCAAAGAAAGATACTAGCATTTTCCTTGAGTATATATATATATCGTGAAATCATTTTTCTCTAAATATGATGAATTGATCCAATAATGGGGTAGGGTTGAATGGTAGTTAATTTCTAAACAAAATGACCCCTTGAATGAACAGTAGTCCAACAATTATGGATGTTCATTCATATTTGATAGACGGTCGTCCATTAACTTGGATGAAATTTTGAACGAAAATAACAATAAAATCTCGTCTATATTATATAGACAATAGTCCATTTATTACGGATGAATGTCCACCTCGAATGGACATCCGTCCATAATGACTTACATTGAAAATTGTCAGTCCATTGAAAAATGGTCAGGAGTCCAATCAATAATGACAATACTTATCATGATTCACACAATATATTAAAGAATTAATTTAATCTAAATTAATCAAGAAAAATGTTGGACTAACTTGAGCTATTGTGCTTAATAATTATGCTACTCTTATTTGTGCTGTTTTGAGCTATAAGGTCGATGTTCAATGGACAGTCATCCATCTTATACAAATGGACGTCCATTAAAAATGGTTGTCCATCTAAATAATATGGACGAGTTTTCATTCTTATTCTTTTAAAAAATCATTCCTCCTCATTTTAAAAATACTACAAGTCATTATGGACAGGTGTCCATTCAAGGTGTCCATTAAAAATGGGCGTCCACCTTGAATGGACACCCGTCCATAGGAAATGGATTCACATCCATATAATATGGGCAGAAGCCCATTGTTATTTTCGTTCAAAATTTCGTCCAGATTGGTGGACGGCTGTTTATTTTTAATGCGCGGCCGTCCATTAAATAGAGACAAACGTCCATAATTGTTGGACAACTGTTCATTTATAAAAGACGTGTTATAGTGTCTAATATGACCGCGTCTGACTTGGATGCCATGTAAGTCGGTACAACAATTCAGTGAAATTAATTGGTGTCCATAGCATTATTGTATATTATTATACTACCTAGATTTTCTTACTATTAAAATATCTGTAGAATCCAATAATATATACTCAATTAAAATAGCACATCTGCAAATAAGGATCGGGGATTCCTGAAAATAAGAAATTGCATAATATATTTTAGTTAGTGTGCTACTCAAACGTGTTAATTTGATGTGTAAGATACATATATCTACATTTTTAGAGTCACTTTAGCGTTAGAGTTGCTAGAGTAAACATATGAAAGTTGTGGATGGATAAAAATTGAACAAAAGTATATGAAACGTTTTATCTATTAAACCAGTTAAAAAAAAAAATCATATTTTATCTTATAAAAAGCAAAATGGTCTTTTCAATAATTTTCTCATATTTTTACACAAAAAACTTGTTACTATTTTGATTAAAAGATTGATTTTTTTTTTTTAACTTTTCCCTGCTGTGAAAAAGATATATATGCAATATCTATGTCTACAAATACATTTCTTTTTTTTTTTTTTGAAACCAAAGAACTTGCATTAACAAACAGCATCCAAATACAGAACATCAATTAAAAAACTAGGAGCGTAAGAGAACCACTCCTTTAGACCTGACGCAGAATGTGCGGCTTTAGCCAACAAATGATCTGCAACATCGTAGATCTATGAACAAAACAAACACGCACATTACAAAAGTGCTTTAACAATTCCTTACAATCCTCAATGATGAGATGAAAATTAGAAAAACAAGAAGGCCCTTTAATTCCATTTGTAACCAGTTTAGCATTTATCCATCTGAAAATCCTTGAGCCAAGAAAGTGCTTCCTTTAAACTTAGAGCTTCGACTTCTCAAGCAGTAAATCTTCCTTCCTTCCCTTCGAAACGAGCCATAATCAAGGAACTATTATCATCTCAAACAATACAGCCAATCCCTATTCTACCTTGATCAAGAAAAAAAGCAGTATCAACATTTACTTTTAGATAACCCCTGTCTGGCTTCTTCCACGTTTTAACAGCAACTGGGATTGAATCTACTCACTGAAATTGATTAAATTTCTGCTCATGTGCTTGACTCCACTGATCCAACATCTGTTTAGCAAGAGAGACAACTCCAAAAGTTGAATTTGAATTGCCCCTCCAAACCCAATTATTTCTACGGTTCCAAAGGCTCCAGCATAACATTCCCATCAAAACACAATTATTACTATTGTTCAAAGAAAAATACTGGAGAAACCAATAAAAAACCGAGACATCTCCTGGAAACAAAATTAGTAGTCCAGAATTTTGCCTACGTTCTTTTGCAAAATCACACCCAAACAAAACATGATGATCAGATTCCGCATCTTTCTTACACTAAGAACAAAGGGGATTAATGGGAACTTGCATGGCAATTAAATTCATAGTTGTAGGAATTTAATAAAATGTAGTAGGTACAAAAACAAGTCTAATCTCTCTGAATTTGCTAGTTACTCTCACCATGATTTGATGGGAGGGTTTTTATAGTGTATATTACATGACAGAATTGAAATAGGATTCCAATTCATAGAATTAAGAAGTTGCATAATCTTCGATGTTCTAATTGGAATTGTATTTAATCTAAATATCTTCCTTCTTAATTAGTGAGTTATCTCTTCCGGAGATTGACTTTATCTCTGACGTGAAGTCTAACATGAAGACAATTGTACTAGTAAGCTTGTTTTGCTCGACCTCGTCTAGTGGCATCTTCACTATCTGCAATGAAGAAACAACGAACTCTCAACTCGCTTCAGGTTACCACTTGCTACGAGCTGATCTGGACATACCATACAACATTTGGCCCCTAATTTTTGGATGTCGTTTCGAGCTTCGAAAACCATTATGCCATCTTGGGTTTACCCTATGCGTTCAGCCTGCTCTATGAATCTTCCAGATCGAAACGAGATAACTTCTAGCGAGTTGAAAATCATGACCTGACCACACTTGAACTCAATTTGTACCTCAATAGGGTAGATATGTAACTGCCGAAGACTTCGTCCTTCTCATTTAATGCAAGGTAGGTGAATGGGCACACCGGCTGCACATTTAATGCGGTTACAGGTGAATGGGCACGGCTGATAAATGAAGGGACAAGACGCTTCACTTTTCTTGAAACGACTATTATTTTTTATTGCTTGATGCCTGCCACGTGGAATTGATGAACAAAGTAGATTGATTCACAAGATTGATGGCTCAGATCAATTCCTGCTTATGATGACTTGCTATAAAAGGAACTTAAACCTTGGGTTTATCCTTTGTCTGACTTTATGAGACCATTCTTTCGTTCAAACTTTCTTCAATCTCCATCATCTTATACTTTTTCCTTCATGATTCAGAACTCGTTATTTTTTTTAGTGTTCTTCTCAGTGCTCTACTCTCGGTAAGCTCTTTGATGCCAAAAAACAATAAAGAGATGGCTGAATACTCAGAAAATAATTGATACGAAAAAAAATCACCAAATTATATTAAGATTTGGATACTAGTTTGTAATACAATAACCAACATCAAATTGTATCAAGATTCAGATATTAGATTAGATAAAACAACCACAAAAGGTTCTCAATATTTCATTAATAAAAATATAATCAAGCTTATACCTTAAAGGCTACAATCACCTTTATTTATACTAGAATTAACCTTAACTAGTTAGGAAAATAACAAACCTGATAATTAAAAAAAATCTTATTCTAATTGGAAAACATCTAAAACGTGAAATCTTGATAAGAAATTAGGAATAGGAAAGCCTAAATATAAGGAAATAATATAATTTTTTTCCTATAGCATTTTAATGATATATTTTCTATATCACTCTTTGTTTTCACATTGTTTAAGTCTTACATTTTCCATTCATGTTATGCTTTTATTTTGGTGAATTTTCGGGTTTGGAGTAGAATGGGTTTGAATCTGAGTGGTCTAGGATAGCCGGAATATGTTGTCAGAGTTTGCATTGGTGGTGATTGATCGTTATTAGGAGTTTGTACTTGGCACCAGGATACTTGGGACTGAAGGCAAGTGTAGGCAGTTCGACTTTTTTAACCAGGATAACTCTTAACACTTGTCTCCTCATGTTTTAGGTATCTTCTAACGAACTCACTAGTATGGACTCCAGTAACAAAATCAATATAGGATCTGTAGAGAGGACTTCCTCGGCTAATCAAGGTAAGTTTAAAGAGAGAACTCTGAATGTCCTCGCTGTTGAAGTGTCTTAGAGAAATCGACATTGTGGCGCCGAAGCAAATACCATGAGCAGGAACAAGGAGTCCATTGAGAGAATAGAACTTGAAGACGTGGAGCCTATCTCCATGGTCAAAGTCAAGAAAAAATCCCACATCCTCCTCAATTACCAGGGAGGACTTAGATTGCATAAGGGGCAATAAGCTTAGGGGAAGCTCAAAATCAAATAAGGCCGATGTTGCGGCTCGAGGCTCGTCATCAAGACAACAGGAGACTGAGGGAGTCTTGGCGACCTCGTCTCATCAATTCGTCCCCATTGGAGCCTCTTCTTCCCAAACTGGAGATTCTGACGATCATGTTGATGAACTGATCACTCAACTACCCGTTGACCTCGCCTCGAGGTCATTCATTTTAAAGGACACCACTACTTATGAAGTTTTCGAGGAGTATCGGTAATGCTCCCCGCCTAGGAAATTGTATCGTTTAGTTGGCATAGGCATTTTTTATCTCTCTTCGGTTTACTATTTTTCACTTGTTCTCTATCTTTCCTAACCTCCCTCTTAACTTTTTTTGGACCCAGACATTCACCATGCTTCACATTCTCTACGAGGATTCTTACTCCACCCTCAAAAAATCTAATCGAGTCCTCGAGGAGGCCAGGGAGATTAAAAAATCCTTTGAGGAGAGAGTTCAAAAGTTGGAGGAAAAGCTTGCGACCCTGCAAATCGAGCTCTCTAAGTGAGATGAGTCTACACATGCTCTCATTGCAATGAAGGAGTGAGAGTTTGAGGATAAACTCTGCTTGGTTGAGGAAGCCAAGGATCAAGATGCCCTTAACAAGGACAAGATATTGTCCTCGTACAATAGTATGCAAAAGGTGGCCAACACTCTTCAACATGACTTGGCGAAGACAAAATCTGAGTTAGCAAATTGCAAAATGAGCTTCTGATGACTCGGGAAAATGGAATCTCATCGGTGAGGAAATGGTTTGACTTAAGCAAGAGCTCAAGAAAAAGAAAACAGTAGGAAAAGACATGACATGTGAGCTCTCTGTCAACATGTTACGGACATTGTGGGAGAATGATCTTGAGATGAACTTCTCTTTCTTGCCTCAGGAGTATCAACTCTAGGTTGAGAGGCTCAAGGCCAAGGCAGACAGACAAGTTTTTGTTTACTTCGATTCTCCCCTTCCCGAGGGTGATCAAGGCGAGGGAAGCCTCTCTAACGACGTCGAGGTTACCTTGTTAAGGAAGTGACTGGTGAGCAAGTTGCCCCCCCAGCTAGACGTTCCTCTGGTTAATGAGGTAATTGTGGGCGAGCCTCTAGCAGTAATTGACAAGGGTAATCCTACCAATAAAGCTGGAAATGAACAACTTGCTCATGCAAATCATGCCATCCCTCTAGCGGCTTAGATGGACATGCCCAAACTTTCTATTCTTTGTTTTAACTTTTTGTTCTTTATGTATCAAACTCAAATTAACTAAATGAATTCCTTTTGCCAACTCTTCGCATTTTGCTATGTTTTGCCTTGTTCGTATTTTTTCTATTGATGTATGTTTGCTCTTTAATCTTCTCGAAGTTTCACTAGTACTTGTTTGATACAAGTGTAAAGCTTTTTGCTAGCATCGTTTAACTTACGAGCTATTTGTGCGAGTACCTGTGATTTGGTCCCCGAGTTATAACGATGTATATCGATCTAAGGGACTTTTCACAGGTTACCTCATGGATCCTTCCTTGAACCGACTTCGAATGATTGCGATGAGCTTGTTTCAAGTCTTTGTTATAGAGTATTACTCGGATCCCTTCTCGACATGTATCGACCTTGTTTCAAGACTCGTTGGTCTTGTTCAAGTCGACCATTGTCGAGTTATGTGGGACGTTTCCCAAGCTTGAGTTTTAGCGATGTTGCCTCCATGGGGTTTCCCAAGTTACAATAGGATCGCTTTCTCAAGTAGTAAACTTCGAGTTATTGTGACTTCTTTTCTACTGCGAGAGTTGAAACTCGTTGTCGGTAGACTTAGTCGTGACGTGGGCTTAATTGGACTTAAAGAAAATATGTAGATTTATAGAGATAGTAATTTGAACGCGAACATTTCAAATATGAAATTTTATTAATAGTTCAACATTACTAAACAAGAAAAACTAACATTGGTAGAAAATCAAAAAGAGAAGATAAAATCTAATACTTGGGAATAAGAAACGACAAGAAGACACTAGATCTCTTGTTAGTAGTATCTTTAACGGTGCTCGGCACTCCAAGCTCGTAAAGCCATCGAAGAATTCAGATGCTCCAGATGGAAAGTCCTGGGTGCGAGCTTCTCTAATTTTTGAAATGGGCCTTCCCAGTTCGCCCTGAATGCACCTGGATTAGGCACAACCTTTCTCAATACGAGGTCGCCTACTTTGAAATCTTGGTTTCTTACTTTCAAGTTGAAGTATTGTTTGGCTCGCTGTTGTTATGCAACTACTCGTAATTGAGCTTTATTCCAATACTCTTCAATAAGATCTAGCCTTAAACACATTAGTGTATCATTGGTTTCTTCGTAAAAAACTTCTTGCCCGAATGAGTCAATTCTGACTTCGAATGGAACCATAGCTTCGCTACCGTAAGCCAACGAGAATGGATTTTCTCCTATGGTAGCCCTCATTGTTGTTTTATAAGACCAACAGACTTCTGAAAGCTCGTTAGCCTAGTTTCCCTTAAGCACACCGAGTTTTGCTTTTTGGGTATGTTTGATGACCTTATTCAGGACCTCGACATGCCTACTAGCATGTAGTCGGTAGATTGCAAAAAACAATTTCTTGATGTCGAGCCTGCTACAAAATAACCAAAAATTTTCACTATCGAATTTTTTTCCGTTATAGGTGATGATAGTGTATGGAATACCAAATCGACAAATAACATTCTTGTAGACGAAATCTGTGAGTTTTCTCATTGTTATTGTCACTAAAGGCTCGGCTTCTGCCCACATGTTGAAGTAATCGACCGCTACTAAAGCGAACTTTACCCCTCATTTTCCTTGAGGAAAAAGATGGATGAGGTGAATTCCCCATGTAGCAAATGGCAATGGGATGGTCAACGGTGTCAACTCTTGAGGAGAAACTCACAGTATATTGGAGAATCTCTGGCATTTGTCACATTTCCAAGCGAAGCTTGCAACGTCTTCATGGACCCTTGGCTAATAATACTCTTGTTGCAATATTTTGTATGAGATCAGCCCCCAGAATGATATCCACAGATTCCTTCTTTGACCTCTCTTAGAATGTAATATGTCTCTTTGTCATTAACACATCGCAATAGCTAAATGTCAAATTCTCACTTGTAGATCTTTTCATTTATTATGGTATAGCGAGTTGATTTGGTTCGAAGAATTCGAGCTTCCATATTATTCATAGGCTCAACCCCATCTTTTAAACATACAATGATAAGATCCATCCAAGTGGGTTGTTGATTAGTGGGCATCATCGTCTACTCAGATGCAGCGATGTTGGGGCTCGATAAGAATTCATTTGAATCATGCTCAGGGCATTGCCATTCATCATCAAACCTAAGCGAGCTAATGCGTCGATGGTTTTATTTTGATCTCTAGGAATCTATTGAACTGTGTAACCCCTGAATGCTTAATGCTCGGATTTACCTTTTGCAGGCAAGATACCATTCTATCTTCCTTAGCTTGATGCTCTCCCAAAATTTGCAATGCGAGCTAGGAGTCACTAAAAATTTCAGCTAACTCTAGCCTCATTTTCTTAGCCAGATGGATTCCTATGAGCATGGCCTCATACTCTGTTTCATTGTTAGAGACACTGAAACCAAATCTAACAGTAACTTGAATTCAATCTCCCTTTGGACTTTCAAGCAAGAGCCCTACTCATGCCCTATTCTTGTTGGACGAACCATCAACATATAGGGTCTACTTGACCATATCTTCCAACTTCTTCTCAATTGAGACTGTTGTGTTGGAACTGCTTACTTCAAACGAGCTTGCATTTTTCTTTAGGCTGGTATGAGAATTCTGAAATGAAACCCGCCAATAATTGAACCTTAATAATTGTTCGCGGAAAATACTTTAGGTCGATCTGGCTCAGTTCTATTGCCCACTACAACAATCTGCCCGATGACTTCAATTTCTGCAAAACCTTGCAATGTGGGTAGTTAGTTAAAACATAAATTGTATGAGCTTGAAAGTATGGTCACAGCTTTCTGGATGCGAGAAGGAGAGCCAAAGCCAGCTTCTCCATTTTCAGATACCTCATCTCTACACCAATTAATCTCTTGCTCATATAATAGATCAGCCACTACATTCTTTCTTCCTCGAGAACTAGCATTGCACTAGTCGCATACAATACTGATAGGTAAATGAGGAGTGGCTCTCCTGGTACAGGCTTAAATAACAACCAAGGTTGACCAAGGTATTTCTTCAACTCTTGGAAAGCTCACTCACATTCCTCAGTCCACTTGAATTACTTATTGCCTTTCGGTGCCTCAAAGAATGGAAGACACATATTGGTAGCTCGAGAAACAAAGCGAATAAGAGCGGTAACTCGCCTTGTCAAACTTTGAATTGTTTCAACCGGTTTAGCTTCATTCAATTATGTCTGAGGATATCAAACATTTCCTTCAGGTGCTAGATATGATCCTCTGCCACTTTTGATTTTACGAGCATAACATCAATATAACCTTTCATGGTCTTGCCAATCAGTTCTGCGAACATTTTATTCACCAAGCACTAACACTTCGCTCCAACGTTCTTCAAACCAAACAACATAACCCTATAACAATAGATACCTCAGTCTATAATAAATGAAATGTGCTCTTCATCGGGCTTGTACATCGAAATTTGGTTGTATCCTGAGTAAGCATCCATAAAACTAAGTAGAGCTTTTTCGGTTGTCACATCTACTAGTTGATCTATTCGGGGAAAAGGGAAGTTATCTTTGGATGAGTTTTATTCAAATATGTAAAGTCCACACAAGTTCACCACCTTTCATTAGACTTCTTAACCAGTATAGGGTTTGCTAGCCAGTATGGGTATTTAACTTCCTTAATGAAATTGATGTTGAGTTTATTAACTTCTTCCTTGAGCTTTTTTGATCGTTTTGTATCCATCGATCTTTTCCTTTAGAGTATAGGTCGAGCATCTGAACTTATGTTTAGCTTATGGCACATCACCTCGGGGCTAATCCCTACCATGTCTGCGTGGACCCAGACGAAAACATCCATGTTTTCCCTTAAGAGATCAATTATCTTTTCTGATAGCTCTCTACCGAGGTTGCCCCCAATCTTTAATGTGCGAGTAGGCTTCTGCTCACTAATGGGAACCTTGCATTGTTCTTCAATCAGACTAATTGGTGGCTCATCCTTATAAAGTCGAGAATCTGTGGTATCCTCGATTGGTCCAGGTTGCGGTTTGGTTTCTGTGATCACTATTGTCTGAGGTCTCATCCACTGTTTAACCATCGTAACTACTTTGTTATGACACTCCCTGAAATCTATTTACGATCATCTGACAATTCCAACTCCAGTTGGAGTGTGGAATCTCATTGTCTAATAGCCGACCAACGTGACTGCGCCCAAATCATCGAGGAACAGCTTGTCTAACACTGTATTGTATGCTACAAGACATTCAACTATCAAGAAGTCAGTCATAATCTTTTTCTTGTGCTCCTCCTCGCCCAAGGTAATTGGCAACGTAATTATTCCTTTGGGATACAAGTGATCCCCAAGGAATCTATACAAGGGTGTGGGAGATGCCTTCAAATCTCGCTCAATAAATCCTATTTTACAGAATGTAGGGAGGTAGATGATATTGACCATGCTCTCATTGTCTATCATAACCCAAAACACCTTGTTGTTCCCGATCTAGGCTACGATCAGTAGCGTGTCACATTGACAGGTGGCATTAAGTCGACTTCTTCTTCACTAAAGCCTATAATTGGGCTTTCTACCTTGGGCATTTTAGATGGCCTAAGCCCGAGACTGAGGATTCAGGGTACCGAGTTTGTTCTCGCTTCTCGAGTGTATCGTGTGTCAGTCGCCTAGAATCCTCTACAAATCTAGGTCAACCATAGATCATCCCAACCTAATTCGCTTTCTATCTAGAAGATTCTAGTTGTTGCTTGCCACTATCATCTAGGCCATCACGAGTTTGAGACTTGTCGACGAACTCTTTTAATTGGCCTCTTTGTATAAGGTCTTCAATAGCATTTTTGAAAACTCGACACACATTTGTATTGTGGTCAGCATCTCTATGAAAGCAATAATACTTTCATGAATCGCTTTAACTCTGGTGTCCTTTTAATTTCTCCGGTTCTAGTAATCGCCTTACTTCTTTTGATATTACGTAGATCTCATCCAGTGAAGCTACCAAAGGAGTATATTCATTGTACCGAGGAAGCAATTCAGACTCCCTTCTCTATTTGGTTTGTCGCTTCTTTGAAAATTGGTGTTTTTCTCCATTTTCCCGATCTTGGTAATCTTATTTTTATCTATTGCTTTTCCATTATTTTGTTGGGCCGAATCATTGGTTGGAGCTTCAATGTTTAAGGCTGCCAACGATCTTTCTACCCGTTGTTGTTTGCAGCCATAAGGTAGAATTTAGCCAGACTCACATTCTTTTCCGCCTTGTAAGTCATTCCACAGTTTAGTTTGCAGTCTTACCCAAACCAGCAACAGTGTTTTTATAGACTCTACAAGGGTGTATGCCACTTTATTCTGCTATGTTTGAAACCTTGTTATATACGAAGTCAAAGTTTCACCCTTTTGTATAGACTCTACAATTGTGATGTTAATGCTAAAGTGTCAATTCGGCCATACTAACAAAGTTGCCTTATTTGTATTGTCTTCATACAATTGTCTTATATTTCATGCTTATGTGATGAATGGATGAGATTTATATTGTTTGCGGAAGTGTTGTTGCGTTGATGGCCATCGTAGTAAGGTTGAGGCCAC
>WYDK02049937.1:0-14065 GCA_009867345.2 Toxicodendron radicans | reverse complement strand
TCTTTTAAAGTACTTTCAAATAATTAATACTAAGGGTATGGAAATGAAATATGAAATCTCACGTACCTTTTTGGCATTTGAATACGGGCATTACATTTTGTGAGCAAAGTGTTAGTGTGAGTGACTTGTGGATTGTTTAGGTTGTGTTGATTTGTTGATTTTGTGAGGATGGCACCGAAGACATATATAAGGCCTACGGTTAGGGATCTTAGATTTGAAAGTGAAAAGGCTAAAAGGTGGTACGAGGAGGTGTCAAGGACTAAGCATTTCATAGAGGATAAGGGTTTGGAACATAGTGATTTGGATAATACAATGAGTGCATTGGGGTGGGAAAATTTTGTGAAGGAGCCACCTCATTTAGGAGTAGCCCTTCTGGTGTCAGAATTTTATACGAACCTCCCGGAGAGTTCAGAAGGGACGATATACTGTAGGGAGCAGAGGGTTTCGATGACTGAGGCAGCGATTAATGCCTATTATGGTCTACCAAACATAGAAATGGGGGGTGGGGGGCGGGGGCATATGAGGCCTATTTGCAAAATATAGATTATGATGCGGTGATCAGATGGATCGCCAAGCCCGATATTGTATGGTCATTTTTTAAGAAGGGGGTAAGGACATTCCCTGTAGTAGTCTGACTGTTGAGGCAAGGGTATGGCATTATTTTGTGTGCGCGAGACTCATACCGGCTTCACATTATAGCTCGGTAGAGTAGCATAGGGCAGTTCTGTAAGGAAATCCAACGAGAACGCAGCGGAATATTACAAAATTTAACGCTCGATGGACTCCTATAACCAAGATCAGGATTGATACATTATAGTTTCTACAATATAATATTAACAAATCAGATTAAGTAATCAGATTTATACCAGTGTTTGAAGGCTCCTTCACTGGATATGAATTTCGCTTCCAATCCAAAATAGGATTGCACAACAACGATGATCCACACGAAGACAATCGCAAAGAACCAATACTCAATATGCTAGAATGAGATATTGACTTCAAGAATCACTAAAGACACAAAAGGAATTCTACCCTCAAGAAAAAAAAACACTGTTCACGTTTTGGAAGTCTGTGAACAGTAGGTGGCTAGGGTTTTTCATAATGAATCATTGTATTGTTTTAATTTTCAATTGCACTTATATCGTGCAACAAATTAAAACCCTATTCCTTATTGGAATAGACTTGAATTCATCCTTGTAACCAAACACTCCCGAATGGTATTTAATTAATTAATATTATTTTAATCAATAAATATTAACATATATTAAATACATGAATATTTAATAAAATAATATTTCATTTAAATATATCAACAAATATATTTAAATATATGTAATCTTACCCAATTTAATTTTAATTTTAAAATTAAATATTAGGCAACGACCTCAGCAAATTTAATTGCACTGTGAGATTACCAAAATACCCTTTCATCCTAAAAGACGAAATTGCCCTTGCTCTTATTTTGATTCTTAAATTATCTTCTATGTGTGTGACCCGAAGGCTCCTAATCATATCGGCAATATATAGCATCGCGATTAACACCAATCAATCGTCTCATTATATACAGACCAAGATTGGTCTCTAGCAAGGCATCATGGCCACCCTATAGATAGGGAATCAGCGAAATCGCTCCCTTATCAATGATATGGTTACCGTGCAATTCGATCTCTTCATCCTCTGTATTTCATCAAGGCTGAGGCATAGAAATAGTGTCAACCTCAATCAAACCCTTGATATTTAATATTCAGTTATTGGATCAACGACCGGTGATAAATAGATTGGATTGAGCACCAACTCAATCCTACTGTGGCCACAGATTTATGGTCATTGCCAATACTACCGAATTGTGCAGTGAGATACTTCTCCTATAACCGAGAGTGACGAATCCTTCTATTGATCCACCATAGCCCCAATACACTTCCTGATGCAACCAATCACTACCGTTCTAATAGTCCTAGATAGAACTACGTTGGGCTAGCATCAAACTACACTAATCCATGCAAAAAGCACTACGGTGATCTCAAGTCTAAAGATCACATGCACCACCATCCATTAGAGGATTTATTCCACAGATACTAGAGTTACCATCTACGTGGAATCCTCTAGTGAGCCAGTCTAGTGAATTTGTTCAAAGAACAAGCACCCATGTGTTGCACTAGGTCGTCACCTAATAACCTTGACAAGTAAGATCTGTCACTGTCTTTCGACATAGTCGTTCAACACGATGATAGTCTTACTGTTTTATATGTGTCCTTGGTCAAAATAATACTAGGGCTATGAACATTTCTAAAGTAGCCACCATATTGATCATAAGGTTCCCACTATCGAGATTTTAAATACTCAATACCCTCGTCATGGTTCTACTACTTTAAGGACATACATTCAACGTATAATTAAACATGATTTACACAATGATCACTCACATGTGCACCAAGGCTGGGGCTACATATAGGTAGGATGGGCCTCAGCTGAAAGCGGCTCCTAAGCTCACTCAGTAGTATGTGGAAAAATATTTAGAAAAGAACAAAGTCGGAGCATCCAGTTCTTCCGCTGCACCATCAGCTCCTCTGACACCATCTGCCGCTACCTCATCTAGGGGTAGCCCTACCATGAGAGACCGAGTAAAACAATTATCCAAAGACATGGAGGAGATGCGTAGAGAGCAAGGGGATATCAAAGAAAATTTGAAGACCTTATTTGATATGCAACACTAGTTCTATAGGAACAATGGAGTGGATGTTGATAACTTCTTGTGGCAAGACTCCAGAAAAAATGATCCACTTGCTGATGATGATTTTTATGATCTTTTCAGGACCGATGAAGAGGCGGACTGAGTCGCTTGTTACTTGTTGTTTTAGTTTCCCCTATTTGAATATTGAACTTTTTATAGTTGTTTTATGTATTTATTTTTTTGAACTCTATAGTTGTTATAGTTTGTCGTAGGACCTTGTAGTTTTTTTAGTTTGTATAATGAGGTTTGTACCTCTTTTTATTTGTAATAAGTGCTAATCTATTTCGAGCTCCTTTAGTTGTTATATTTTGCAGTTGAGGATGAGTTGAGAAATGACAATTTTGGGAGCCACACTGCACTTTGAGGGCACATGTCACAGATACATCAAGGGAGTACTCGTAACTTTGTGTTTTCTTTATCATTTGTTTACATTGCATGACATTGGGGACAATGCCATCTTTTAGTTTGGGGGTGGGGAAAACATTGTTTTATTTTTAAATCGTTGTTTTATGATTGTGTTATGTTTTGTGTTTTTGTGTGCTAGTTATTTCTTTTTGTGTATTTGTCATGTTTGTTCATGTTTGTTTGTGTGTTGTGTTTTGTGCCCAAAAAAATGAAAAAGAGTCAATGATGATAACTATTTTTTGAATTTTTATCCTTAAAAAATGTGATACATTGCTTTAAGTTAGGTTAGGTTGACTAGGTTTAGCTAGAAGTTTTTTGAGTGGTTCAACCACGATTTTCACTTAGTAGACATGCTTAGAAACATTTTACGTTAATTTGTGAAGTTTTGATAATGTTGGTAGACACTAGAACCTAGTTGAGAAGTGCTTGAGGCGGAATTTTTAGGACTAGACATTGTTGGGAAATGATTTAGGCATTCTTTGGAACATTTGAGCCTTTCTAGCCAACATTATGAAATCATCCTTAGTTACCCATTTTGAGCCTTAGAGTTGTAATAGCCTTGTATCCTTAAGAAACAACAAATGACCCAATCCTTTTAGGCTAAAAATTTACCCACACCTTCTTGAGGACTTGATTGAATTGTGTTGATAAGGAACGATGGAGATGGTGAGAAAATTGTGGATGTGAAAATAATTAGTTTAGGGGTTGTGACAAGGCATCAAAAGAAAAACAACCTGAATACATTGTAAATGCTAGTATTTGTTATTTCATATAAAAAAAAAAACAATTCAAATAAATAAGCAAGCAGTAGTTTGGGGGTTGTAAAAGGGTGTTGTCACGACCTTGTACCGTGACTCACTAGGTATAGTCCCCCAGCCCCAGCCCCACCCCCCCCCCCCCCTTAAGGGATTTATTTCGCCTTCCATACCACTCGAACCTAAGACCAAAGGGTTATAGTCAATTGGGGAGCATGATGTGTACCATTGGGCTAACTGATGAGCTCAATTGGAGCGGACAGTCAATGGGCGAGGGAAAGGTGGGCCACTGTTCACACGCTCATGTTTTGACATGTATATCGAAAGAAAAGTTTTGTAAATATGTCATGTAAATACATGTTTATAATAAAAGAAAATTCTCGCGCGCATGTTGTTATTCATATGCATGTTTTTGTTTTTGTACAAGTGACATATTTTACATGATTTCCCATCTAGTAATCTAATAAGTAAAAGAAGTGTTATAGGTGCCTTGGATGGAATGTGAGGAATAAAAAGAAGTTGATGGGAGGAGTTATTGCTCTTTGTGTGACGTAAGAAAATTGAGTTCTTATTTGTTATCCTATCCTTTCTTTGGAGACGCTACCCGAGTCTTACGTTATAAGCCATTTAAGACCTTTTGATCCTGACAATGTTGAAATGACCTCATTAGTGGAGAGTAATTCGAAAACTAGGCTTATGGAGTCCTGTAATACCTGAGCCAAGGTATGTAAAATTATGCATTTTACATTCCCATACATTTAGAATAATCCACTTGAAAAGTCTTTAAAAAAAATTTCTTGAAAATAGACTAAAACTTCAATAAGGACTATGGTCTTTTTATAAGGAATTAGAAGAAAAAGTGGGGATTCAAATGAAAGCTATTAAGGTGAAAATTATGATTATACCAAGGGTATTTGTGTAAATGGTTGAGTGACAAAATGATAATTTTTACCAAAGGACATAAATGGAATATTTGGAAAAGATATAATATTATATAAGGAATATATTTTGTTAAGTGATTGAATTGTCTTCTTCCATACACCATTGCCGATCTTCAACTTTCTCCTTCCCCAAAATTTCTTCAAATTTCAAGCATCATTCAAGTGTTTCAAGGCTAATTGAGTTAGAATTTTTCATCCTAAGGTGTTCTAAGGTATGGGTAAGGCTTTTTTCTTTGAATTTGATTGATTAATTCATGAGATCTAAAATGGGTATTTTTGTGTTAGATTGAAGAAGAAGAAGCAAAGGATTCAAGTAAGCTTTTGGCTTGATTTGAAGCTTTCTATAGTAAGTAAATCATGGAAATGGTGAATTATCCATGAGAATAAGAAATCAAAGCTCTATGTCAATTTGTGAATGTTGAGTTTGAATTGATATTGATGCAAATTGATTACGTATTTGTGTCATTGATGTTATGGAGAATGAATTGGCATGTTTAATTGCATGAGAAAATAAGAAATTAGTGTTAGGGTATGGAAGGGCAAAATCGGCCAGCATAGGGTTTTGCTTAGGGTTTTGCTTAGGGTTGCAAGTTTGATCAATTGGTGGCATAGACTATTGATTGGTGATGCTATTAGATTGAATTTAGCATTGAAAGAAAGAAATTACATGGATAAATGAATATGCAAAATTCGGCCATGCTTAGTATATACCTTAATGTTTTTCTTTTATGCAATTAAGGTTATATAAATGCTTGTATGATGATATTGGTGAGCTTTATAAATTTCTTGGGAAGTGTTGTTGCTCATTTCGCCAACGTAGTAAGGTTGAGGCAATGGAGTTGTGTTGTGGAATTGATGGAATTTTGAAGTGTTCATGTATCATTGCATGTATTAAAGCCATGAAAAAAAGAAAGAAATGAAGAAATAAGAAAAGAAAAAGATTAAGAGTATAAAAGAATTTAGTGAAGAATAAGAAGAAGAATTTCATTTATTTTGGTACCTTAAGTGATTTGGTACCATTAAGAAAGAAAGAATGAGAAGAATAAGTAGTAAGAAAGAAAAGAAAAGAATGCATCTACATATATCATAAATTGCATACATACATGCATATAGCATTCATGTTTCATGCATATGTAGAATAAGCCATGCATGCACTTACATATTTTCCATGTTGCATCAAGAAAAGAAAGAAAGAAAAGAACATTAAGAATAAGAAAAGAAAAGCAAGAAAGAAAGAAAAGAAAAGAAGAAAAGAGAGTTATGCATATTTCATGATTTCATATTCATGCTTAGATAATGCATAGGAGTTACCAAGAATATAAGTGATTTGATAACTCAAGAATAAAGAATAAAAGAATAAGAAAAGAAAGTTGTTGTGATAGGAAGCCTGTGAGTGTCGTTTCATGTTTACATGGCGACTAAGAAAGAATTAATTTGTCCTACATGTACATCGCCTTAAGTGAGCGGCATTAAGAAGAAAGAAAAGAAAATTGTATAGTTCGCCAAGAGTTCATGTAGATGAGAACTATACTAAGAAAGACTTAAGAATAAACTCACATGTCTAAGGTTTCAAATCCATACAGCAACTAGTCTGGTCGGCAAAGAAAAGAATAAGAAAAGAAAGAAAAAAGAAAGAACAAAGAAAATAAAAGAAAAGGAAAGAAAAGAATAAAGAAAGAATAAGAATATAGTAAGAATAAAAATAAGAATAAGAATAAGAATAAGAATTATAATGATTCTTATAAGACAAGAAAAGAAATGCATTTTTTATACTTCCATAGCATGCATTATTTATCTATGTGTTATGATTATGCATAGTTGAGAAAGAAAAGAGAAAGAATAGAGAAAACATAAGGGAAGAATAGAAATAGAATAAGAAATAAGTCTAAGAATGAGAAAAGAAAGAATTCAAAGTAGAAAAGAAATAGAATAGATTAAGTAGAAAGAAAGAGAAGCTTATGAGAGAAATAAAAAGAATGGAATGAGAAAAGAAAAAGAAAAAGAAGAAAGATTCTATTTTTTATTATGTTGGACTTACTTGGTCAACGTGGATTTTAACTTGATTTACTTACTAGGCCACTAGTGCTCACCCCTCTAATTTCATCATTTTGCAGGTAATAAATGAGCTCGACTACAGCAGATAGTCGATGGGCAAGGGAAAGGTGGCCACTGTTCATACGCCCATATTTTTGTTATGTACATAGAAAGAAATATTTTGGATATGTATCATGTATATATGTTATGTATATAACTTTTATAAGAAAAAGAATAGTCGCGCACGCATGTTTTGTTTATATGTGTATTTTTCATATGTATATAAGTGGCATATTTATGTTTTTTACTATCTAGTAGCTAGTAAGAAAAGAGGTATTACAAGTCCATTATCATTTGATAAACTTCATCCACTAGCATAAAATAATTCGAGAATTCAAAAGGTGGATTGAATTGTGGACCACCTACCTAGGGAATCGATAGAGAGACTTGGTCAATTCATAACCGGACTTTTTGAAATGTTAAGCTCTTTCCTTAGATAAATCTTTGACAAACCTTGAGACTTAAATTGCAATGCAAGTTAGACATGTTTTTGTGTCAATTTAGGTTTTTGCTTTTGTCAACTTAATTCCTGTTTCCTTGTTTTAGTTTTTATTTTTCTTTTCTTTCGTTTTTCTTTGTGTGTTTTTGTTTTTGTTTTCGTTGGTTTTATTTTCTTTGCTTGAGGATGAGCAAACCTTTAGTTTGGGGGTATTTAATAATCCTAGATTTGTAATTATTTGTACGTAAATTTAGTAGGATTATCAGATGTTTTGTACATGGTTTTGATCTTGAATGCTACTTAATTGAGTTATTTTCTGTTTTAGGACAAGATGATTTTGAGAAGCGAAATGTGGCGTATGCGGAGCATTTTAGTGATGAAAAGTAACATTCTAAAGTGGGTGACGTTTTGAGGTGATCATAAGAAGTCCTGGATGCATCGGGACCAATTAAAAGTCAGAAAGATGGAGAATCCAAGAAGAAGGGCAATTTCATAATTTCAGTATTAGGGCAAACAAAACGTCGCCACTGCGACAAACCTTCTAGAATTTTTGTGCATTCGAGACTTTTGTTCTTCGCTAAGGCGACAAGCCCGTGTCGCCGCTACGATAGTTGCCTTTGCAAAACGGTGCGTTTAGCTTTTATACGAGTTTTAGGGTTAGGTTTTTTAGGAGTATATAAAGAAAAGGAATTCTTGTAAATGGGATATACTCTTAGGGTTAGGATTATGGAGAAATACTTACTTTTATAGAAATCCATTGGAGGAGAGGGATTAATTCGTGTAAAAAGTGGTAGTTTAGGATGTTTTCTCCATTTGAGTCTCATGTTAATGGGAGGCATCACAGTTTTGAGGTTTGTCTTTTGATTCATGTGTAACTAAACTCATCTTAGGTATCCAATGTAGCCTAATCCGAACGCTTAATGATTTAATGGAATATATTTGTTATTTTATATCATTTGCACTCTTGATTCGTTTATTGTGTCTATTGAATGCTTTAATTGATATTGTGATTGATTATCATTGATGATTTTAGTTAGGGTTTGATTTGAGACAAGGCTGGGTATTGTAAAGTACCCCCTTGATTGGCTCTCTTAAATGTTTAATTCATGTTTGTGCATACACCCTGCCTTGTATGAATTGGTTGATTGTGGATTGAGCTCTTGCTCTTAATGAGTTTTTGCTCACTAGGTTAGTGTACACGCCCTAGCTAGGTTAGTAGCAAAAACACTAGATTAATTCCGACGCCCTATGGTAATATCTTAGTTTCGTGAGCATAACCCTAGAGTGAGATGTGAGATAATGGTAATTTGATTAATATCGTCAAGCCGGATGGTTATGGTGAAGTTAGTTTATCCAAAGAAGAAGTTACCTTTATTGGTGAGAAATGTGCAGATTTAGTCAACTTATCCACTATTACCCAAATTCCATCATACCCATTTCTCACCCGAGGAAGGCCAGTTACAAAGTCCATAGATATGTGTTCCCATTTCCACTTCCCATTTCCACTCAGGAACAAGAATGGTTGCAACATTCCCGCCAGCCGTTGGTGTTCAGCCTTTACTTGCTGACATACTAAACACTTAGAAACATACTCTGCAACTTCTCTTTTCATGTTTGGCCACCAATAATGTTCCCTTAGGTTATGGTACATTTGAGTACTTCCTGGATGTAAGGCATAAGTTGAGGAATGAGCTTCCTCCAAAATCTCTTGTTTCACATAACCTTGATCTGGCACACACATTCGATTACCCATCATTAACATTCCATCATTTCTTATCCAAAAGTCGGTTTTAAACCCATAACTAACCTGTTATCTTAATTTCTCTAAATCGGGGCCGATTCTCTGAAACACCCTTGTTTGGTCTATAATGATTGGCCTCACATTAAATCTTGCAAGCAAGCCTCCAAATTCCTCCACTCTAATTCTGCTCTCTAAACTTTAATCTATCGTAATAGTCTAATCCTGGCTACCCCCAAATGAGTCATAACACCCTATGATTTCCCACTCTAGGCGTCGGTCACTGCGTTCGCCTTTCCAGGATGGTACTCTATTGTACAATCATAGTCTTTAATAAACTACAACCCTCTACGTTGTCTCATGTTCAACTCTTTCTAGGAGAACAAATATTTCATACTCTTATGATCAGTGAAAATCTGATATGTCACTCCATACAAGTAATGCCTCCAAAATTTTAAAGCAAACACCACTGCTGCTAATTCTAGATCATGCACCCGATAATTTTCTTTATGTTTCTTCAATTGTCTCGAGGCATAGGTAATCACTTTTCCACTTTGCATTAATACACAACCTAATCCTTGCCTAGATGCATCAATATACACTTCAAACCTATCGACTCCTGAAGGAAGAGCAACGACATGTGCTGATGTCAACTTCACTTTCAACTCTTGGAAACTCTGTTCACATTCCTCAGTCCACTCAAATCTAACTCCCTTCCTAGTCAAACTTGTTAAAGGTAGGGCAATTCTAGAAAATCCTTCAATAAACCTCCTATAATACCTTGCTAACCCTAGGAAACTTTTGATTTCAGTAATACTCGTAGGTCTCTCCCAATTTATAACTGACTTCCACTTTCTGCGGAACTACATATACACCTTTGGATGATATCACATGTCCCAAAAACATAACCTCCCTTAACCAAAATTGACACTTGTTAAACTTAGAAAAACGTTTATATTCATGCAATGCTTGTAATACTATCCTGAGATGCTCCACATGCTCCCTCCTACTGCCAGAGTACACCAAAATATCATCAATAAACACCACCACAAACTGATCCAAAAAGGGGCGGAATACTCACTTCATCAAGTCCATGAACATCGTTAGGGCATTAGTCAAACCAAACGACATTACCACAAACTCATAGTGCCCATAGCGTGTTCTGAAAGTTGTTTTTGGAATGTCTGAATCTCTTATTCTTAACTGATGATATCTCGATCTCAAGTCTATCTTGGAAAACACCTTAGCACCTTGAAGTTGGTCAAACTAATCATCAATCCGAGGCAGTGGATACTTATTCCGTACTGTCAGTTTATTCAACTCTTGATAGTCTATACACAACCTCATAGTCCCATCTTTCTTCTTTACAAAAAGTATCAGCGCTCCCCATGATGATGAACTCGATCTAATAAATCCCTTATCCACTAATTCTTGCAACTGAACTCTCAACTCTTGTAATTCAAGGGGTGCCATCCTATAAGGAGTTCTTGACACTGGAGGATCACCCGGTATTAACTCTATAGAGAACTCTACCTCTGGCACTGATGGTAACCTTGGAAGATCATTCGAAAAGACATCTGGAAATTCTCTCACTATTGGAACATCTTCCAACTTAACCTCACCCACTCTTGTATCCACTACATGAGATAGGAATGCTTCACATCCCTTCTGAAGGTACTTTCTAGCTATCACTGTTGAAGTTAAATAGGAGGGAACTAGTTGGCGTTCACCGTAAAACACAATCTTTGGAAGTCCCAGGTTCCTAAAAATCACCTCATTCCTAAAATAATCCATTGTAGCCCTATGGATGCCTAACCAATCCATCCCCAAAATCACATCAAACTCTTGTAAACCTAATAAAATCAAACTTACCTCCAACTCAATGCCTTGAACCATTATCCCACAATCTCAAAACTCATACTTTGTTAACAAGGTCTCACCAATCGGCGTAGACACCGCTAATTTACACTCCAAGGGTTCTAGAATCTTGTTAGACAATTTCGTAAATGCATATGCAATGTATGAATGTGAGGATCCAAGATCAATAAGAACACGGGCCTCACGACAAAAGATAGATAACATATCGGTTACAACTTTTGGTGTGGCTTGGGCCTCATTCTTGGTCATAGAAAATACTTGAGCTTGGGTGTATTGTTGGCCAGATCCCCTCTGCCTACCTCGCCCACTGCGTCCTGTGCTGGATTCACCACTTCTACCTGAGGTGGACCCTCCTTTAGGTTGGGGCCTCTGTTTTCTCTAAATATGACTACCCTATCCTCGGTAGCGCTGAAATACTCCTCTTGTGGGCGGGCTGTCTCGTCGCAACAACTTGGGACAGTCTTTCTTAAGATGTTCCGACTCCTACACTAAAAACACCATGGGTTGGCTCCCCAACATGACCCCCAATGATGACGGCCACAAGAATTACACTGAGGTCTCTGAACTCCACCAAAATTCCCACTACCCGACTGTCTCGCATTAAACTGACCCTGTCTCCCACTGGCCACAAAGGCCTGGCTACTAGATGCCCTAGTAAAACAAACCTCTTGCTTTTGCATACGACTCTTGGATCTACCAAATCCCCACTCTCTGTTCCCATGTTTCTATCTACATAGTTGTATTTCCTCTTTTTTCTTTCCCGGTTGAACACTGCTCTATTTTCATGGCGGTCTCCACCAACCTAGTAAAATCTATAAATGTAAACCCCACAATTGCTATTCTAATCCCCTCTCTAAGTCCCTCCTCAAATCTCCTACACCTCACCTCCTCATTTACCATAATCTCGGGAGCAAACCTAGAGAGTTCTACAAATTTGTTCATATATTCTTCAACTGTCATGCTCCCTTGAATCAATGCCAGAAACTCTCTCCTTTTATTCTCTCTAAACACTCTAAAATGATATCGATCAAAATAACTCTTGTCTAAAATTAGGTCATGTGGGATTCACATACTTTCTTTGGGTAGCTTGCCACCAATAATCAGATGCCCTTGTCAATAAAAATTTCACAATTCTCAATTTTTCCTCATCAATATATTCCATGACTTGGAACACTTTCTCTATGTCCATCAACCATCTCTATACTAAAATAGAATCTCCTTCACCACTAAACTTTTCAGCACCCAATTTTCTAGCTTTCTCTATGGCATTTCTCCTCCTCGCTAATGCAACTTGACTTCTAGTAGTTCGAGTAAAGAAGCAAGCAAATATCCCAATAGCCTATCAAATCCCTACTCACTGTCAGAAGATTGGTTTTCCCTACTCATACCATGTCCACCCATATGGGGTTTCCCACCTTCTACTCTAGAACCCTCTTGTTCCACTCTCTCACAATGACCCTCTCCTCGATCCCGAGGGCTAGCTAATGCTCTTCCATGTTGTGCGCGCGGTTGGCCTCGTCGACACATGATCTATAAAGCAACTCAAAGTTTAGTTTCCCAAAAACATGTCATGCATGTTCACACAAAGCACTTGACTCGTAACCTAGGCTCACTCCGTTATTTTTAACATTTTTGCAAGGACTAGATGATTTTGTGATTGGACGGTCGTCAACTAGCGAGGGATTTTGGAGGCACTGTCGAAAGAACTTAACTTTTGTTATGTGTCTATTCATGAGAAATTTTATTTAAATATAAGTATGAGTATATTTTTATATGGCTGATGTTTTAAACTTCCCCTAAAACCGTAAAGAAAGAGTTTATACTTCAGTAAATTTTTATAAGTCATACATATATTCCTATACATAAGAATATATTTTAAGTGACAAAATAAATTATCATCACATTTTAATGACATTTTCCTAAAGTTTTGCTAGCTAGAGAGAACATTACATTTTTGGTATCAGAGACATGATTTTGGGAAAAAGCTAAGATGTTTTTTATTAGAAATTGACAGTGTGCCTTTCCTGCCGTGTTGACGTACTATAGCGAATCGTTGTAAGTTGTTTCTTTTCTTACCTGCATTAGAAGAATTAATTTAGTGAGCTGATAGTATTGATGTTGTATGTTTTAGATAAGAAATATAACTCGATCTATTAGTAAGAGAGTACATAATACAGAGGATTCAAGATCTCATACAACAAGTAGTAAAGGGGAATCAAGAGAGAGTTGAGACACCAATCGTTGAACTGACCACTAGAGCTGATAGAGAGAGGCCGGTACCCTCTACAGTATATAGTCGTATCGAGTCTATTTCTGGGTTACTTGTCAGCATCAACCGTCTGAATTCAAAGGCATGAGTGAACCAGCAGTAGCAAAAGAATGGATCTGTACAGCGAAGCGTATGATAGTATTTTTCCCTATGATAGATTGGGAAAAGATTCGGTATAATAGCTTTCTATTTAAAGGTGATGCATGGAGATAGTAAGAACTACTGAATGATACTCACGATGTAGCTTCTATGACTTGGGGAGATTTTGGACTTCTTTTTTAGGAGGAATACGGAACAACTGACAAAGTTTATACACGCATACATACATACATACATACATAATACATACATACATACATGCATGCATGCATACATGCATGCATTCATGCATACATGCATACATACATACATACATGCATTCATAGATACATAGATACATTCATACATACATACATACATACATACATACATACATACATACATACATACATACATGCATGCATACATACCCTGTCTGTAATGCATTCTATTCTTTCTAGTTAATACATGTAAATCTCATGAAAATACCTCATTTGTATATATATATGGTAAATCTACAGTAAAAGTATACCGCGGTTTTTTTTTTTTTTTTTTTTACAAGCTAAACATAAGGTATACATATATATACATAAACAACATACAAAATATGTATCTCTATATACATAATACAAAAAGGGAGCGTAAACAGTGGCCATAGTATCCCTCGCTCGTCGACCATCCGCGCCTGTCACGCTCATCTAGTACCTGCAAGATTTAAATTAACGGGATGAGCACTA
>WYDK02049926.1:0-14066 GCA_009867345.2 Toxicodendron radicans | reverse complement strand
AAAGAAAAGGATTTGTGGTGTGAGGGCTGTTGTGTGTTGTGTCTGAACTCAAAAATTTAATTGAAAGAAGCCAAAAATTTGCTCAGTTCTCATTGATATGGGTTTTGAAAGATAAAGACAGTGAGAAGAGGATGGCTTTTGAAAGAGAGAGATTAGCTTTTGAAAGAGAGAGACGATGGAGTATTAAGTTTTAGTCAAACGAAATTTAAATTGAAAAAAATTTAAAGGCTTAAAACGACGTTTTTTATGAAACGGAGGGAGTAAATTTTAAGCTTATTATTATCAATAATAATAATTTTTCTTGAACAGTTTGTGTGGTATAATTAGATCAATTTATAATTATGTTTATTTATTATATACTAAAGTTATCACGAATCTATTTGTTAGCCTATCTTAGGAAACAATGATTCTCTTCTAATTTTAAATATTTATTGTATAAAAGAAAATATAATTGAAAATTTAAAAGTTGGCATATGCTAATCATAATTAATTAAAATTATTAAATTATTCATGTTATTAATTAACATAATTAATTCATGTTAATAAATGATTCGATGTTATTAATTCACATAATTAATTCATGTTAACAAATGATTCAAATTTATTAAGAAATTCATGCTATTAATTTTCAGTTCATGTTAATTTAATTTACGTATATATTGGCATTGACAGTCAATAATTAACGCCTAGTTGATACAGTCAATCAGTAATTTTCAAATAATTATTTTGTATTATTTATTTTAAAGATTAAATATTGAACATGAGACAAATTTCTTACAAATATTATAACATTAACTAAAATCGATTGATCAGGTCAAGTTGGATTAATTAAGATAATGAATATATATGTTTAATCAGTGTAGACCATATATATATATATATATAATTAGTTGAATTATTTATCCGAAATCACACGTTTATATAAATATGTTTTTTTTTTTTTTTTTTGTAGTCAAAGTGTTCGGATCAATTTATATATACTTTAACTAATCTTTAGAGCAGACTAACACAACAACTTACTACCATAACCTCTCATTTAAATGATATATACTTATATAGAGTATATATAAAAAATGTTTGTTGCATATATTAGACTTTATGTATAAGTTGAACAGGCCATCAAGTTTTGACCAATTAATGATTTAATGAGATAGAAAAATGAATAGGAAAATAAAGAATACACCCAAAGGTGCCTAAGCTCATTCTCCCATTCAAACTTGGTTTCTAAGACCCTCTTCATAAATTTAAACGATTTATAAGATTTGTCCACATTTGACCAAGTTTTCTTTAGTTTATCATGTCATGCTAATAACAATACCAACCAACATAACTATGATGTTAGTAGTTGAAATTAACTTATAATTTATTTTATGAATTAAAAAAGGTTTTGTATGGGCCAAAAATTGTATTGGGCCTGACGAGGCCCAATAACGAAATTAACGTAGAAACGGCCCAAAGCCTAGTCCAATTCCGATTGAGGCCTAATTTTTAATCCGTCCCATGGAGACGACTTCCGAAGTTGGGCCCTCTAACTAACTAAACTAAAATGGGTCCAAGCACGATAATCCATACATATCCTCGAAATAAGAATCAAAATCCTATTGAATTCCTAATTCGTACAGGATCCCGAATCACACATGAATTGGAACACTGATTAGATAAAGACAAGTCCCAAAGATTTCCTTATTAATCTGGATTCCTTTCCTGAAAGGATTCAGAGTCCCACTAGGATTCTGACACTTTGAGCTCTCTATATAAACATGGGTCGCTCCCTTTATACGTCATTCAGAAATCACCTACTTCAAATAGCTCCTAAATTCTTGCTCCCAAGAATCCCAATTTTTCCTATCATTAAGTCTAATTCTGATTAGACTTCGCCACCCTCTCTTCCCATCCTAACGAAGTTGTACTCTGGTCGATTTGCTTCAGCCTATCCTTAGCCGCCTCAAGGTAAAATCACCGTTCTTAACCCTCAATAAAACGCCTTTAGTCTTGCTGATTTGCTCGTTGAAGTGGCTACGGTAAGCACCACATTGGTGTCCCTCGTAGCTTCACGTTCTTACTTTCTGTGTACAGGTCTATCAAGTTGACAGTGGCTCATCCCGTACCGGATCCGTCCCTTTCGATTTGACTGTAGATTTTACTGTTTATAGTTTGGCACCCACCATGGGGCCCTTTCAATCTTCCGTCTTACAACCTACACCGTTGGCTCCTTCTCCCCTTACATCCATCATGACTGCGGACGACGACACCCCGACTCCAGACATCACATCCCAGATAGTTGCACTCACTGCAATTGTGCAAGAAAATGCCAACAAGTTTAGGAGTCTAGAAGCAGAGAATGTCGCCGTACATGCTACAAATCAAAACTTGCTAGATAGAGTCAACCGGTTCTACTCGCTTGATTTTGTTCTAGGGCAAGCCCTAGAAAGGTTCCGAGCCTCAGTTCCACTCATGCAACCTCTTGAGACACCAGCACACGAAGAGTCCATAAGGCAACACTCCCTCTGTTTGGCTCCAACCAGTACGCTTAGTGTGGAGCGACTAAGTGGAGCCGGATTGGTACCACCAAGTGAACCTATGGAAAATGAGCTGTATATCCCGCCGCAAAGATATCAGTTGCAAACTTCCTTCAGCCTTAATTGAGCGCTTCTAAACCAGTTCAAAGAAGGGTTGTCCAACCCAATGGTCCAGCTCGGCTCATCTAGGAACATGGCTCTGCTCAGCCCAAACATACACATAAATCCAGCTCATTCGAATGTGTTCCCCTATGTACGAAGCATGGGCTAGCAGCCCGGGGCAACACCCATGGAACAAACACTCTCCAAGAGAATAGCAGAGTTGGAAGGCATGGTCCAATGCATCCCTGGTATGCCGACTCCTCTCAAGAAGAGTTGAGTACAAAGCTTAGCCGATTCACCATTTGTAGATGACATAGCCCTTGTGGAGATGCCGCAGAATTTCACCTTCCCCAACATGAAACGTTATGATGGAACCACCGACCCGGACGACCATATAGCTTCCTACAAACAAAGCATGTTCGTCGTAACCATCCCTTGAGATCTATGCGAAACAGACATGTGCAAAAGTTTTGGCTCAAGCTTGACGGGGCCAACCTTTCAATTGTATATCAGCTTACCAAACAATACGATCACCTCATTCACTCAACTAACAGACACATTCAATGCGCAGTTCGCCAGTAGCAAAAGGCTCAAAAAGCTGTCAGGAGATTTGTACCGAATCTACCAAAGTCGAGGTGAGCTCTTCAAGGAGTATCTGGGTAGTTTCAACAGAGAGAAAGTCTTCATCCCGTATTGTAATTAAGAGACTGTGGTTGACACATTCAGGAAAGGTCTACTACCTAATAGTGAGCTCTATAAAGAGCTGACCAAGTACAATTGCTGAAGTATGGAAGATGTTCTGGCCCGAGCTAAGACCGAAATCAAGTGGGAAGAAGATGAGAAAAACCGAATCAAGCAGTTACCTCGGGAAGAATGAAGATCAGGAAGAGCCGATCGTCGACAAGACATTCAAAACTGAAAGAGTTTAACCACACAGGGGAAAATAGTAGGGATAGGAGGCGACTGTATGACTAACCCCAATGTAAGTGCACTCATTCCAACCACACGCCGGATGCCAGAATATAACTTTAACATAGAGCCAATCGAGGTTGTGGTGGTAATGAAGTCAATGGGGAACACCGTCAGATGGCAGGCCAAATTGAAGAACACTAGCGCTTCTCGAGACAAGTCCAAATACTGTGAATTCCATAGCGATCACGGTCATAACACCGCGGATTGCATCGCTCTTTGGCTTGAAGTGGCATAACTATTGAATAGGGGTCACCTCTGAGAATTACTGACAGAGAAGGGAAAAGACACTGTCGCCAATAAGAACCGAACAGTTACACCTTTTCCGAAAGATCCTACTCCTGAGGGAATGTGCAATGTGATATCCAGTGGTTCAGAGGTAAGCAAAGTAAGTTATTCCGCAGCGAAGCGGCATACACGGACAACAACAAACCCCTCAGCCCTTTCAACATCTACCTTTGTACAAAGGCCGACAGATCAGACCATCCAATTTGTTGACAATGAGAGTCAGACCTTGGTCCACCCACATCACAATGCCTTGGTAATTACTCTTTTGATCGCTAACATTCTAGTGAAAAGAATACTGGTTGATGGTGGTTCATCAGAGAATATATTGTTCCTTGAAGCGCTCAGAGTCATGGGGATTGATGAGCAGAATATAAACCGAAGGTCCACCATCCTTGTCGAATTCAGCTCAGAGCAAAAGTACACCCTCGGAGAGATATCATTGCCTGTTTATGCCGATGGAGTGAACATGCAAACCACTTTCATCGTAATGGATAGCCCTTGGAGTTATCATAAGCCTGATTTAGGACATTTGCTATGGTTTCTATTGCTATATTAGTCATTTTAGTTTAATTTAGTTTAATATTTCATATCTTAGCCATTTAGAGTGGGATTGTATTTAAAATTGGAAAATGATTTTAATCTGCTCTAATTTGGTGTGTTTTAGGTTTAATTTTTATTGTTTGAATTATTTCATTTCAAAATCAGATGGCTCAACCTCGAATTCATAAAGAACACAAATTGAAAGCCTGATGTTATGGAATGCTGGAGCATAGAGTAGCAGATAGCTGAAAGCTTTATGGGGAAGATGCTGGCGCATAGCGAGCCAACTCAACATAATAGACAACATGCTCTTTATCCTACAAATCTGCTGACTTGTCCTAACAAGGACAACCTCATTTTTCGTGCACACTAAGAAAAAAGAACAGTGACTCGACTGTGAGGGAATGACAAAACCTAGAGTTGTGACAAGTGTCCATTCTTTGCCCTACTTTTCCTCATATAAAAGCAAAGTGGAAAGCTTGAAAGAGGGTCTAGAATCATCAAAGTAAGGTCGGCCATAGAGAGGAATATTGAGAGAGAATTTACAGAGCATTGCAGAGGAGAAGAAGCCATTTTCCGGAGGAAGAGTTGAGCATCCCAAGACACATTTGTAGTGTTGTTCCTTGTGTTTGGTGTTTCTTGTTCCTATGGATTTGATGGTTGTATCTTCTACTTATATTTACTCTCATTTCAGTATGAACTAATTGCTTTCAAGTTAGGTTTGAATGTTTGAACTCTTATTGTAATGTTCCTTTAACTTTAATATAGCTTATAAAGCATTTCATTTCATTTTAGCTAAATGGGTTTATTGTTGCAATGTTGATGAGGCTAGTCAATGCTTTCTATTTTGCTTGTTGATTAGATGCTAAGAAGGTCTGAGAAACTAGGGAAATCATTTGGTTAATGCAAGCCCTTAGGGTCATACGACAGTATGAGAAAAATACATAGGCATATAGGTGCTTCCTTGTATGATTGTTAACTGTTAACTGGGGATTAAATATGTTGTTTGAGTCCAAATCTGCATAGACATATGTTAGATTTAAGCTTAGGAAACAAGCTTGTAGAATGTTCGACGGAACAGTACGAGATCTTAGGAGTTTGAATCAAGTGAAATGTCATGCTGAGTTATGATATAGCAACATTCATAGCATTACAATAGGAGGGATTTCATTTAAACATGACTTACCTTTAATCGATTACTGAACTGGTTGTTGCCACCTGCCCTGTTGGTTAGAACTCTTACTTAGGTTATCACAGTTACTTAGCTTAATTTAGTTGCAGTATCATTTCATAATTCATTCCATTAAATTTGTTTTGATATTGCTCATATTAGCTTAATATCATCAATATTTCATTGATGTTACATTGCTGGAGCATCGATAGAGACTGATTAATTTTACAATCTCTGTGGGAACGATATTCGATTCTTTGAATCTAAACTATTTGTCGACCATGTACATTTGCGTGCATGTGTTATTGTTTGGATTAGACAACAATCCACATTGCAAGAGCTCAACCACAAAGCTCCTCCCAATGCATTATAAAAAGGACCTCATCTCTCCAAATCAAAGATCTCTCTCTTTTCCAAGAGCTTTCTCTCTCCGATCAGAATATGGTCTAAACGACCTCCCTCTTATTTGAGCTCCAACTCCCTTTGTAACCTCCGATCAATAAACAAAAGTGAACGTAGGATTTGCCAACGACATCCGAATCACTATAAAAATAATCTGTGTCATTTATTTAATTTTATGTTCTTATATTATTGTTATAAACGATCAAAACCCAAATCAATCATAAACACGTTTAACTCAAAATAACCTTAACGCACTCGGGATCGCAATGACCCGATCGTAATTTGTTAGTTGGCGTGAAATTAGGTGTCAACAGTAAGAAGGAGGGCTTGAACCTCCGATCTTATGGTTAAAAGCCACATGCAACCCACTTCAATTTTTCCAGTATGTGTAAATAGATCAGAGATTTTCTTAGCTAGCGACCTGATTTTTCATCAGTCCAGCTGGGAAGTGGCACTAGAAACAAATAAAGAAAAGAATGAAAAAATGAAAGCCAGTGAAGTGAAAAATTGAAGCTGGCGAGGTGCAAGACGAATAAAATAAAAGTAAGAGGAGAAGTTTTTTAAGCTGGTGAGTTTGGGTTGGCAAAAAGAAACTCAATAAAGAGCCAAAAAAAAAAAAATAAATAAAAAATAAGGCTAAAAGAAAAGTGGAAGAAAGTGGGCGGGAGTATATATAAAAATTTATTGGTGAGAAGATGACGAAAAGAAACAAAAGCCATTAAAAAAAACAGAATGAAAAACGGCTTATTCAACCAAGGCGGTCAACAAAGAAGGAAATAAATAAAAAGTTTTTTTGAAGTTGGCAGCCAGGAAATGTATAAAATCTTTGTTGATGCGAAAAATCGCGCCAACCAGAGAGATCCAATTGACCCTGTTGGAATCGGAACGGATGTGTGCGTGATTACGGATAATCAGCAATGAATAACAAAAGTGCAAACACAAGAAATTTTTAAAGTGGTTTAGCCTCTAAATTGAGTGCCTACGTCCACTGTAGCTATTATTCAATAAAATTTGTAATCCCTTTTTAATAGAAAGTGAGGGTATTTATACTATTACATTGTATTTGGAAAGTCCCTGTTACTTGATTTACTACGAGCTGCGAGTCGCTGGAAAATATGAGCAACCCCGCGCCAATTTCTTTGGCCAGCTCGATTCTTGGCAAAAGAGCCTCGTATTCCACCTCATTGTTCTAAGCGGCAAACTCAAATTTAATCACAGCCCGAAATTTCTTCCTCTTGGGGCTTTCTAACAACAAACCGGCCCTGACCCCACTCTCATTCGAGGAACCATCGACAAACAACTTCCATTGCCAATTCAACTCTGCTTCGGCTATCATCGAGGTGATGATTTCCTCCTTGTTTGGCTCTGGGGCTATCACTTCCTCCCTGGGCTGATAAGAGAACTCGGAAATGAAATTGGCAAGAGCTTGCCCTTTCATCGCCATTCTTGGAAAATATTTTATGTCGTGCTGGCTCTACTCCAACGACCACTGAATCGATCTGTCAGATGCTTTGGGCTTTTGAAGCACTTTCCTCAATAGAAAATTTGTCAAGACATGGATGGTGTGCACTTGGAAATAAAGTCGCAGCTTCCTGGAGGCCACTATCAAAGCCAAAACCAGTTTTTCCATCTCTGGGTACCTTGTCTCGGCTTCAACCAATCTTCGGCTTACATAGTAGATTGGCCATTGAGTCTCTTCCTCTTCTCTTACTAACGCCGTACTTATGGCAAAGAAAGCGATCGCTAAATATAATAAGAGCACTCGCCGAAAATTGGCTTTGAGAGCAGAGGGGGTTGGCCGAGGTGCTTCTTCAGCTCCTGAAACACCCTTTCTCATTCTTCAGTCCATTCGAACTTCTTATTCCCTTTGAGTGTCTCGAAGAACAGCAAACATCTGTCAGTTGCCTTCGAGACGAATCTACTAAGGGCAGCCATTCGCCCTATCAAACTTTGAACCTGTTTGATCTTTGTCAAACTCTTCATATTGAGCAATGCCTGAATTTTATCGGGGTTGGCCTCGACACCCAGCTGATTCACCATGAAACCTAGGAATTTGCCCGAACTTACACTGAATGCGCATTTGAGTGTGTTTAAGCGCATTCGGTATTTTTTGAGGACCTCGAACATTTCTGCCAAATACCCGATGTGATCGGTTGCCTCTTTTCATTTGACGAGCATATCGTCGATATATACCTCCATGATTTTGCCGATTTGTTCGGCGAACATCATGTTGACCAACCGTTGATAAGTAGCCCTTGCATTTTTTAGCCCAAAAGGCATTACCTTGTAATAGTAAATCTCACGGTCAGTTATCCCAAGTATGCTCAGCAAAGCATGCCCGATTGTTGCATCAACAAGCTGGTCTATTCTTGGTAGCAAGAAACTGTCATTTGAGCATGCTTTGTTTAAATCATTGAAATAGACGTAAGTTCGCCACTTGCCATTCGATTTCTTTACAAGCACGGGATTGGCGATCCAATTTGGGTACCTCACTTCTCTGATGAAATTGATGTTTAATAACTTATCAACCTTATCTTTAAGTGCCTGAGACCGCTCCGTATCTATTGACCTTCTTTTCTACCGAATTGGTTTTGCTTCAGGGTCGATGTTCAATATGTGGCACATTACGTTGGGGTGAATCCTAACCATGTCAGCATGCACCCAGGCAAACACATCAAGATTCTTTTTTAAGAATCCGACTAAACTATCTGCTAACTCTTCGCTTAGCCTACTACCAATCTTTAATACCCTAGTTGGGTCGAATTCATTTACAGAGATATCCCGCAGCTCCTCAGTAGGGCACGTTGTGAGGTCTTCTTTGTGAAGACGAGGGTCAATTATATCCTTAAGGGGCCCAATGTGCGGGCTGGCTTCTGCGATCACCATTGTCTTTAACATCAGCCATTTGGTCGTCGTGGCCATAACGTTGTTATAACAACTCTTGGCATCATTAGTAGAGCCTTTGAGAACTCCGATCCCATTATTAGGTGGAAACTTAATAGCTTGCCAGCAGACTGAATCCAAAATTCCATTGTAAGTTGTCGGGCAATCAACCACAATAAACTCCTGCATCTTCGTTCTTGTGCAATCGTTTTCTACTATAGTCACAGGAAGGTCAATTGTCCCCTTAAGGAGTAGACTATCTCCTGTAAACCCATAAATGGGTATTGAGCGTGGCTTCAATTGACCCATCTTTATCAACTCTTCGATTGCATCTTTAACATTTAAGCGTTCATCTGTATTTTTCCCGATATCTCGATGGAACCAGCAGTATTTTTTAGGGTCTCGCCTGAATGATGAAACCGTCATTCTCTTTGGTCGGGGAGCCTTTCTTACTTTATTGGATACCTCGTAAATGTGGGACAACAAGTCAACTAGCGGAGTGTACTCCGTAAACTAGGCAATTGGTTCCTTATCTCGAAACTCTGCCCTCGGTCTCTTACTGAATCGGGACCTATCAATCTGATCCTGGACCCTTCACTTGTCCATCGGGCGATCTTGATCTGTTCATTGCCATTGCCCGACGGCCCCCTTTTTTAAAGCCTTTAGCGAGCTTTCTACTCTTTGGTGCCTTTTAGCCATCTTGTAAAACCGTGCCAGACTTACATGATCTTTCCTTTGCAATTCATTCCAGAACTTTGTTTATGGCCTTACTCCCGCAATCAATAAGGTCTTTATTGATTCCTCCGGAGTGTTGATGACCTTAGTCTGCTCGCTCTGAAATGTTCTCAAATACGAAGTCAGAGATTCACCCTTCTCTTGACGAATATTGCTCAAATAACTGAGCGACATTGAAAATTACAGTCTTGCCTGGAATTGTTGTAAATATAGAGAAGCGAACTATTGCCAAGATTGGATTGAGCCAACAGCTAACCTCTTGTACCATTTCTTGGCATCTCCCACCAATGTCACCGCAAAGCATCGACACTTGGCCAAATCGGAGACCAATGCAATTCAGTAAAGTCGTTGAATGCATCCAGATGCTCATTTGGTTCCCCTTTTCCATCGTACTTCATTTCTGGTGCTTTGAACCCTAAAAGAAGCGGCACTTAGTGGATTTCTTCAGAGAATGGCGAGCTAGCGATAGATTCCGCCCGATTCGCATTCTCTTCTCGGGCTTTTAAATCATCCAGCATCCTCTGCACTTGCTTGAGCTCATTTGCTGGGGGGGTTAAGGTTTTGAGCCCTACTGGCTCTTTGATATATCAAATGAGTCATGAGATCTGCTGTTGGAACCAAAGGGGTGTGCGCGCTTGTGCGTGATTTCGTAGCCTGGTGGCTGAGGTAGTAGGTACTATCGTACGTACTACCTTGCTTGTGGTGTCGGTTAGAACCAAAGAACTAGAAGTTATTGTTCTGACCGGTTGGGCGGGCTCGTGTTGAGCGTGGGTTATAACCTGCACTCGTATTATCTCCTTCTTGTTGTTTGGAGCGAGCGTTCATGGGTGGATCAATCTCACCCATGACTTGTTTTCCTGGTCGCCTCCCTGGATTGTCGGAGTGGCGAGGCGCCTGGCTCTTGGTAAAGTGAACGAGAGCTTGCTAAGACCTTCTAGGCGCGGAGGACCCCGAACGATCAGTCCATTGTTGGCTTCCCTTAGTCGGGGTTGGCTTAGTAAAAATCGGCATGTCGAGCTCTGCCTCCTACGCCCTTTTCATCCCTGTCATATCCTGTTGCATCACCTGCATTACATCACCTGTTCTGGGTTGGAAGGTCCAGCCCCAAGGGTCTTGGTGATTGGTGGAGGATGGATTAGCGGCAGATGGCTATTGCCTTCTTGTTAAGCGGGATTTGCGTTGTCATGCTCTTCCTCTTGGTTTCTGGATGTTCTAGTACAGGTAATATCTCTTGTTGGATAGTTGCTTTAACAGAACTTGTTGCTGTTGCAGATTGGCCTTTTCTTCTAGCACCAAAATGTTGATGCAAAAAATCACCCAAACTAGAGAGATCCGATTGACCTTGTTGGAATCGGAACAGATGTGTGCGTGATTACGGATAATCAGCAATGAATAACAAAAGTGCAAACACAAGAAATTTTTAAAGTGGTTCAGCCTCTAAATTGAGTGCCTACGTCTATTGTAGCTATTATTCAATAAAATTTCTAACCCCTTTTTAATAGAAAGTGGGGGTATTTATAGTATTACATTGTATTTGGAAAGCCCGCCCAATTCTGGATTACGAACTTAAAAGGAAGTATATCCCAAAACTTTAGGGATTGGGCGATCAATTTGAATTTTGAATCCGTTCTTATCCCAATTTTTTGGAGATAAGGCTTATCTTATATGCTGACTGTACTCTTCTGGCAAGCTCACTCATTATGGCGACTTTGAGCACTTGTCGACCTCTTTGACAAAAACGAGCCCTCTATGCATCGAGCACTTTTTCGACGATGATGACACGTCACACCAAATTTGGTTCAGCTCACAATAGACCTCTCGACTCCTGTAATACTGCCCGACTCATGCGAGCTCTTGGTGAAAATTCCAGCACAACAATCTCTTTTGATGATATTTTGCTCGTTAGCATGTTTATCATGCTAGTGAAGAAAAGAAACTAGTCCGTGAAACCAACGATCTGAAAAAGCTGGTGAAAATTATAGGCCAATGACAGCTGGTGAGGTGAAGAAGTGAAAAAATTCTCCAGAAGCTTGCTAGAGAAATCAACGACTTGAAAGTGGCCGCGAACAGAAGCTGGCGAAGAAGGAAAAACTCGTGAGCTTAGCGGTTTTCAAAAAGCTGATTCACTATCAAATGTTAGCTGAGCTTCAAAATCGAATATGAAGGTGAAATAGCGGTCAGAAGAAAGCGAGTTGGAGGGATTTCAGATCACCAACGAACTGAAGCTTCAATTTCAGCGATCAGTACCCAACAACTCCCAGTGATCAGTCTCCGATTCTAGCAAACAAATTCAACAATCTATTTCCCAACGGTCTGAAGCTGGTGGTGGTGATGTGGAGCTCTGATATCTGCTATCTGGTTCTGGCGACCAGTTCCAGAGCATTCGCGGTCAGTTTCCCCAGTTCGCATTCCGTGATCAATTTTCAGTTCGTCGGTGAGCTTGTTCGTGAACAAGCATTTCAGTTTGGGAGCGAACGTCATTTCCTATTTGTTCAACGATCAATTTCAGTTCGCCAGCGATTCGCATCCTGTTCATCATTTTCAATTCGTGAGCTAGCTATTTTGTTCGTGAGGCAGCGATCATTTTCAGAGTGTGTTTTCAGTTTGTGTTCGCGGATTCAATTCAGTTCGAGTTATCAGCATCAGCTCACGGATTCAGACTAAGCTCGCAGATTCAGTTCGTGTTCATGGGATCGATTCGTGTGCAGCGATCAATCCAAATCGTGGGCGGTCATTTTGCCACGATCTATGGATCAAGTCTCCAGTTTGTTTAAGTTATTCCCCCCATCTTGACAAAAGCTAGTGATTGGCATGATAAGTTAATTACTACAAATGGAGAAAATCTTTAATTTTTTTTTATTAATATTTGCTCTTTCCTTTGATATGTCAAAATAGGAAAGAAATCATAAAGTTGGCAAGCTTCCAAGCTGAAGCGACGTTCTAGCAATTTCTATTGCTATCTCCACTATAGTGCCTCCGGACTTGATCCAGCAAAGGGAATCTAGCCAAAGTATTGCGAACTGAAGCTCACACAGGCGACCTAAGCTTACCTCGATTGATGACGACTTGAAAAATCAATGATCGCGTCATATAAGGGGAAATCATGCGCCAAAGTAGTAACAACAACGCCATAGACAAATGCATATGCCAACAGCCCACTCGTGCAGGACCACGCTCCGAGGCGGCACAAGCATTATGCGCAACCACGATTAAACCTACTCCTACGATTGACTGCCAAGGTTGCCACTGTGAGTGGAAGTTCGCCTCACAAAAGCTTTTCCTGGAGCTGTCATCTTCCGGGCAAAGCGCATGAGTTTTCGAAGTCCGAGCACGATCAACGATCTCGTACTCCAAAAACTTAGGGGGTTAATGTTATGTGGTATTTCCTCAACCCAGCACGTGCCCAAGCTCCTATCCACACAAAGCAAATATCTTCACACTTGGTCCACATTCATCCCCATGACAAGAGCTCAACCACAAAGCTCCTCCGAATGCACTATAAAAGGACTTCCTCTCTCCAAATCAAATATCTCTCTCTTTTCTAGGAGCTCTCTCTCTCCGATCAGAATATGGTCTAAACGACCTCTCTCTTATTTGAGCTTCGGCTCCCTTTGTAACCTCCGATCAATAAACAAAAATGGATGTAGGATTTGTCAATGGCATCCGAACCACTATAAAAATATTATGTGTCATTTATTTAATTTTATATTCTTATATTATTGTTATCAACGATCAAAACCCAAATCAATCATAAACACGTTTAACTCGAAATAACCTTAACGCGCTCGGGATCGCAACGACTCGATCGTAGTTTGTTAGTTGGTGCGAAATCAACAACAATGACTTTTCAATTTTATTTTAAAAATCATAATATATTTATTTTTTTCTAATCCTATAATAATTGATTGACTATTTTACCTTTTTAAAGTTAAAATTCATCAATGCCTGTCAAATTTTTGGGTTTATTTTTGCCTTTCGAAACTTTTAGGTGCAATTGGACGAAGCTGTGAGGCAGTAATTGTTTTAAAAAATCATCCTCGCTTTCTGCTTGGCAAAGTTTTTTAGTATTAATATAATTCTGTTGTTTATGATTTTCCCGATCTTTATTTTTCCTGAAGAAGCAAATATATGTCAATGATGGAAACATCTCAGTAATGGGGTTTTGACTTCTTTACCAATACAATACAATTTTTTTTTTACCTTATTTAAATTAAAGTTTAACCCCTTAACTATAACATCATACAAAATAAATATGCATTTTTTCTCAGACATGGAGGATGGGTTGATGTTGATGAGAGACATTTAAATAATTTTTTTTTTTTTACGAAAATAAGATAAAAAAGTAAACTTTGAAAAAACAAAATTTTGTAGGAATATTTGAATAATCTTCTCTGCCATCTTTTGAAATTTTGTTGGTCATAATATGAGTAGTGACCATCAGTGCATTATCTTTGTCA
>WYDK02049907.1:0-14073 GCA_009867345.2 Toxicodendron radicans | reverse complement strand
GAGCTTCTCTTTTAGGTGGGTTTCCTCAATTTCCTCCATGGTTTGAATCTGAAGAGGGAGAATATGAATGAGGCCTTTCAGGATCCTCACCCTCGCCCAAATTCAGACCATTTGGTTGCCTATCGAAATAACCAATGAGTGATCCAGCTTGAATTGCATAAAATATTGAACACAATAACACTGTAAAAATGATGAAGATTAGTGACAATTGTTTAAGGGTAGCCATAGTTTTTAGCAAATAAAGATCAAGGAGGACTCGATGACGATTGGTTGTGTACGGTAACCTTTTTATATTATTACATTTGTTTATATATAGAAGAGTATTGTTTTTTGTCAAAAAACAAACAGAATGCCGAGTTAAACAAATTAATTTATATTCTCATTTGCGTTTAGAAAGAGTGATTGTCGCTAAATGAAACAAAATAATTAGTTAATATAACATATAGTATATATAATTTTGAGTGATCATAATTCATAACCGAGTATTGTGAAAATGTTGTAACTCTGAAACATATGTTGTCTTGGTCCAATCTTTTTCTATCATATATAAACCGTAGTTAATTTATATATTTAGTTAGGGGTATACAAAATTTTAGGGTAGAACCGGAACCGACATGTACTCTGTGTTGTCAACGGGATCGGTGGCTAAAGCGGTCCATGGAAAAAAACCCTCGATTAAGCATTCATTCGAACTCTAAGTAGAAATCGACTTCAATCAAACGAAAAAATCGATTTCAATCTCTGATTATTCGTTCCCTGCATCCTTCAATCTGCAATTGTGCATCTTCGATCTTGATTTTGAACTGTAAAGAAGACCCAATCCGCCACCGGAGAGACCGTAGAGAGACTTTGTCGGCTTTTCTGCTGGAGTGAAAGCTAATCGTCGTCGTCGCCGTGTCGAGTCGTTGCGGCCGTAGCTGTGGGCGACTCCACTCCGCCATCGATGGCCTCTCTCTGAACCTACAAATACGTTAGTAATCATAACCTCATCCGTTGATCATTCCCAAATTTCTTTCTTTCGGTTTACTGACTCGGCCGCATTCTGAGTTTATAATTAATAGGAGTTCATATTTCTTCAGTCGGGCAAGCTTGTCCAGACTCCAGACCATCAAGTTACCATGAGTTCGGATAACTTTTGTTCTTACTAAGCTTGTCGAAACTAGTTGGCATAAATGGGCGAATTTTTTTTTTTTTATTCTGCATTTTTTCAATAATTGTTGTTTGTAATGCTTTCTTCTTGTTACAGTTCGAAGTCTGCTGGGAATGATATTATGGGGATTGATTTGGGAAAGATATGAGTACCTAATCCAGAAGCCATTAATTGGGTTCTCTGCATTTTTTTTCTACAGCCTAAAGCCTTAAACTTGGCCTGCTCTGAACCACCAGCAGCTGCTATGTCTGTGTTTCCTAGTCGTTGATATGTTATGTTAATTTTCTTTTTTTTTTTAAATATTATTTTTATATTATTATTTTTTATTAAATTATTTTTAACCTTCTATATTTAAAAAGATTAACTAAAACATCTGCATAATAAAAGTTTAAAAAATTGCAAAAGCCCCCCACTCACCAGTCATTGTCGTCGTTGGCCATCATTGGTGTCCGGCAGTTTTGTCTAAAATGTTGGATTTATAAGAATAAGATAGTCATTAGTCATTACATTTGTTACAAATTGATTAAATAGATATTATTGTCTTAAAATTTTATTAATAAGGGATAAAATAATATCAAAAATAAAATTACCAAATAATCTTAAAAATTTTTAAAAATTGAGATAATCAGATTATTATTTATATAACTAATAATAATTACTATTAGTTATTAAGGATTATCTGAATCTTATGACATTATCTTAGTAAGAGGGTAACCTCTAACCAAACACCTTCACCAATTTTCCTTGAGGAATTCTCTTCTATTTGCATATAAACTATCTATATAAATTAGAATAATACTACATATACAAACTATCTATACAAATTATTTCTTATAAATGTTGTGGTAACTCAGCATATTTGACATATAATTTCCTTTAATTATTTAATTTTAATTTAAAGTTATCAAATTGCATCAGTTTGTATGCAAAAATCTGCATAAAAAGTTTGTACATAAAATATTATCCATAAAATTAATACTTATTTTTAATTAATTACTAAAATACTCCCTACACTAACAAATCAAATTGTTTCATGTGGATAAAAAACCAAAACTATTATTACTTGATTCATGAAGACCTCCCTAAAAGGTAAAATTTCACAACTCTGATAAGGTTAAGCTGAACATAATCAACATATATAACAATATAAGGTAAAACTGATCTCCTAATTAATACAAGTGCATTGGAAGCAAAACTCTTATTTACTGGAAAATTTTATATGGGATAATCTCACCATTTGGTAATTGATGTACGTGGTGAGGCTATTTAATAAAAGTAAGACATGTATTATTAATTTTCGAAACCGTCTCTTATGGTGACGCACCACCGGAAAATGTCTCATACCCAATGCGATAAATCAACGTCGAAGTTACTATTGCTACCACATGGTTATTGATTAATGATAATGGGTAATTATTCACGAATCTACCCATTATCATTAATCATGGTGACAAGTAAATAAAAGAAAAAAAAAATATAGAAAATATGCACGGTAGCACATATCATTATATGATTGGACAGTGGAACTATATCAGCTAAGTGAGATGGTGTCTTTGTCCCATATTAGTACTTCACCTTATTTATTGTTATCGTGACACTATTGAAGGACTCGGATTATTCTTCAATTTGATGGATTTTCCAGCAAGGAAACGTGGCCTAGGTTTTGGCAGACCGATGGAATAAAGTGGTGAGATTGCAATTGTCGACGGGTAAATTTGTACCGTCAATCAATTGATAAACCAACTAGTCATTAATGAATGAGATTGTCGAGTTTTACTGGTGAGAGCATGAATTTGATCTGAGAATGCGTTAGGTCGCTAAGACGAGTGAGATAACTACGAGAAAATAAAATAAAATAACAACCTGGATTTTTAAGTGGTTCGGAGGCTTGATATCATCTCTTACTTTCACTGATATTGTATTGAGAAGAAGGTTACAATCCTTGATCGCAAGCGATGTAACAGAAAATATAAGAATACTAACAATATATTTGGATATTGATTTTACACATTCTAGATAGAGAGTTTTTAGATTGTCGACCCCCATCAATGAGGAAAGAGCACTCATATTTATAGGGGTTAGGAGGCGGTTACTATAGATCCCACTTGATGCATAAATCTTATCAGTTCGTCAGGTGTCACGGTGACAAATCTTCTTGGAACTTCCATCTAAGGTAAAGTGGCAGTGATTGGCAAACAACTATGTTATGATGACGTCGCAGGGACATGTGTAATGATCTGACAGGTCACTTAATGTCATCACTGTTCACATAACTTTTAATACAATTTTACCCATAACAAATACCCCCTGGTTTTTTAAGTTCATTTATGGAATTCGAAAAGCAAGAATTTCTGCAATATCCTTACTACTTCGACCTTGAGAATATATCGATATTCAAACGATCTTGATGAGACATCTGCTGGACCGTTGATCGAGAAGAGAACACCGCTATACAAAGTGATCCACTATCGCTTCATTTCCTAGAGCGATCTGCTTGAGATGACATTTCATTGGGAAATCGCGAATCATTAAATGCGACAATCGCATTTAATGCGTAGTCATCATTACAGGTGAAACATACGCACGTGGGCGACAAAAACGATCATGCACCCATAAACTTGGTGGTTACGAATTTCATGGATTGCCGACGCGTGTCTTTTTGGGCGGCTTAGATCAATTTTGCTTGCATATTTGGAGAGAGTAACTGTCAGGTCGGATTTGCGACACATGTACCTCATGGACGGCCAGAACGAATCCCTTATTTCTTATATTATAAAGGATGAAGAATCATGGCCATTGATCGTTGCCACGTCAGATCGATGGACGGCTGCGATCTGATCTAAGCTTTTGAATACAATTCAAAGAGGGAAAACACACAAACTTCCTTTCTTCCCTTTTGCCTTCACTTCTCGCTTTTTCCTCAGAAACAAAACTCCAGCGCCTCTTCTCAGCATTCCTTCGTTTTCCAAGCTTTTCTTCGCCGGAAAAAGGTGTTTCAACCTTCCTCTGATTTTAGACGAGTTGCCATTTGCGTTTGCTGTCGACTTTCGACAATATTCAGGTAGGCTTACTTTTTTATTCATCTTCTTTGAATTTACTACTTTTCCCAAAGAAGAGTGATCGCCAAGGGCATCACGGGAGCGGCTAGCAATGCGGGCAATTATATGACAAAGTATTTCTTCTTCAATTATCCGGGATGTCGGACTATCATTAAAGAACCTAGTAAGTTCTTCTGTCTGGAGATCGTCGATTTTTTTTTATTAACGAGCTCCCTTCCCCTAATAGTTAACCGGGATGATTCTGTTCGGACGCACGTTGATCGTATAAGGATGATTAAGTTCGGAAATCTTTCCGAAGAAAAATTGAAGTGCGCCAATCTTCTGACTTTGGAGCTTCTAAGGAAGCATAACTTCATCGCTCCAGAAGCGAACTTCAAAGTGTCCCTTCCTGAACCAGGTAGAGTTGTTTTCTACATTCATTTTATTTGCTTCCTTTGGTAGGAAAGTCACATCGCATCCAATCATGTATGACTTGATCGGACGACTTATTTCCCTTTTTTATAGCTATTCCAAAAAGGAGAGCAATGCCACTAAAAGAGGTTGCTGGACCACAACTAACTTTGAAGATTCCATCATTTTTTGCCCCCACACCATCTAGCGGGATGCGAACTGACAGTACTGAAGGTGGGGAAACAATAGTCCTGGAGGTCGTTGAGGATCAGACGCAAGTTATTGAGCAAGGGGTCGTTCTTTTGCAACGTGTCGCCTCGCTGATAAGTGAGGTTGTTCCGACTAAAACTGCAACTGTCAAGGAGACAGCAGTTGCCAAAGTGCCGACTAGGCAAACAAAATCTGTAAAGGGGAAAAGACCTTCTACTGACGTGGACAATGAGGTTGTTATTCCCCTTGTCTCAAAAAAGAAAAAGAAAAAGAAATGCATGCTGCCAAGTCAAAAATCGACTGAGGAGATCGGGCTTGCTCACGAACCAATTTGAAGAGGTTGCGCCCCCTCAATTTGTTCTCGACACAATTGCTAATCTCCCCGATCATCTGCGTGCCTCTACCTCTATGATGTTGGAATGTGTCTTCCAAAAAGACTTTGATAAATGGTCAAAGACATCAAAGAAGAATTTGCTATCTTTTATGGTGTGCTCTCAGCTTGAGGTATAAAAGGTTTTTTTGATTCTTTGTTTTGATGTGTTCTCTCTTGCAATGCTAATTCATTTTTTTCTTCTTTCCATCTTTTAGCTTTCCATGGTTTCGTCTCTTTACTTTAAGCAAGCTAAATCTGAAAATTATGACTAGAATCGCTCGAAAGAGTTAGAGGCCAATTTGAAAGAGGTCGAGTCCAAACGAGTGATCGCCGAATGTGCTCTTGATCAGGTACTATCACAGCATAAAAAAGGAACTCACTAAAGTAACGAAAGATCTTAAGCTTGCCTCTGCATTGGCAAAGGACAATGCCAAGAAACTGAAGCAAATGGAGAGAGTATGGGTTGAGACAAACAGTTCGCTTCGGAAAACCAAAGAGGATTTAACCGTGCAAACAACTCAGGCCGTGGATGCTTCTAAACAATTAACAGCTAGCAAAATCCGTGAAGAAGCACTTGTGAAAGAGCATGCTCAAAAGACCGAATCGCTCCAGAAGATCATAAACGATCAAGAGACCACTTTAGCTGCTGCTCATGAGGAGAATACTAATTTAAGATCTTTATCAGCGGGCTCCTCTGATGTTGGTGCGACTGATTTGGCCCTGAATGTGATCAAGACTCTTCTTCTAAGCGACTCAGAGATCAATTACTCCATGCTCCCCCAAGAGTACATCACTAGGCTCGATGACTAGATGAGCCAACAGTTCGGTGATGCTCAAGGGGAAGAAGAGGGAAGGAGAGGATCCAATGAAGAAATTAGGGAGGATAACCCCTAGATCGGTCCATCCATGCGAAGGCCATTCTTTTTTGTTTTTGCCTTAGTTTATTTTTGGAAGGCTATTGTAAAGGATTGCTATTTGTAAAAACCAAAACAACTTAAGTACAAAGGCAAAATTTCCCTAAGTACTTAGTGTGTTTTTGACATTTTACTTTTTTCATGGGCATCCATTAAGCTTAGGTCGCTCTATATATCTGAGAACGTAAACTGAGCCGAACACTAATTGAAAATGAACACATTTTAGGTTGTGAAGACCGAGATCGTGTACATTGTTTATCAAGTGTAGACATATTTGACATAGAGGTGATTTACTTGCATAAGTATAAGAATGTTTAAAACCATTCTAAGAAAAGTGAGATTACCCTTAGCCATTTTGTCAAATACTTACATCTGAAAATGCAGGTAGACTCAGGCCAATATATGAAAAGCTCGAACTAAAAAGGGAGATTACCCTGGGCTATGTTGTCATATACATACATCTGAGAATGTAGATCGACTCAAGCATCGCCCGAACTGATTGAATCGCCATTATGGTCACGCCTTGAGGTTGTGGCAAAATGAGATCGCACATGCACTCTCAACCTTATCAGGTATATACATACTTGACATAAGGGAGCTTGTTCGTGCAAGGGTTCAAAATAAGAACATGCACTCTCACTTTTATCAAGTGTAGACATACTTGACATAAGGGAGCTTGTTTGTGCAAGGGTTCAAAATAAGAACATGCACTCTCACCTTTATCAAGTGTAGACATACTTGACATAAGGGAGCTTGTTTGTGCAAGAGTTCAAAATAAGAACATGCACTCTCACCTTTATCAAGTGTAGACATACTTGACATAAGAGAACTTGTTTGTGCAAGGGTTCAAAATAAGAACTTAACGCCATAGAAAAATCTAAGTGTCAAGTTCGGGTCTACATTATCACTTTAAACATCTGAGAATGTTTTCAAGAATTATTGAGATAGCGTTCACAACACTCTAGATAGTACTCTTTATATTTCATCACTTTACTTAAAAAATGACAAACTTACAATTTCCTGATATCAAAGTTCCAACTGGTAGATAGGGCGTTACCTGCCAAGACAAAGGATTGTCTTTTGCCTTATTGATAATATTTTCGAAGGTGTTTGGAGTGCCAGTCTCGTGGAATTGCTTTACCACTTAGCTATTCTAAATGATATGTTCTTGGTCACACTATTTTTGCAATCCGATAAGGTCATTCTCAATTCGGGGCCTAAGACTCCGACATTGACTTCCCTAGTATGGATCATGATTTTTCACAGCACCAGGTCGCCACAAATGAAGTCTTTTCGCTTTAATTTATTATTGAAGAACCTCTTCATCCTTTGTTGATAGGATGCAAGATGAAGTTGTGCCTTAGATCGGTGCTCGTCTATAAGATTGAGGCTTAGCCGCATCAAGGCTTCGTTATCCTCTTCGTTGTAGATATCTCGCCACAACTATCATGCTTCAACTTCTATAGGAACCATTGCTTCGCATCCGAAAGTCAATGAAAACGGGGTTTCATTAGTTAAGGTTTTTGGTGTGGTACGATACGACCATAGGACTTCTGGAAGTTCTTTTGGCCAATTTCCTTTGGATTCGTCGAGCTTGGTTTTGAGGGTCCGTTTGATAGTTTTGTTTATGGTCTCGACCTATCCATTTGCCTGTGGTCGTGCGACTGAAGCATATTTGTTATGAATGCCCAGACCGCTGCAGAATTCACGGAAATCGTCATTATCGATTTGTTTACCATTATCATAGATTATTGAGTGGGGAATTCTGAAACGGAAAACGATGTTTCGAGAAATGAAATATTTGATTTTACTGGTGGTGATCGTAGCTAGAGCTTCAGCTTCTACCCATTTGGTGAAGTAGTCAGCGATGACTACCGCTTATCGGATAGACCATTTTCCCATTGGCATGGGGCCAATGAGGTCGATTCCCCATATCACAAACGACCACAGACTTGACATTGCATTTAGTTGTTGAGGCGGAGTTCGCAGAATGTTGAAGAATCGTTGACACTTATCACATCTTCTGGCTAACTTTGTGGTATCGAGGTAGACTTGAGGCCAATAATATCCTTGTTTGATTATTTTTATTTTTCCGGCCAAAAAGTCTCCAGCAGAATGATTGCCACAAATGCCTTTGTGAATTTCATGAATTATGTAGGCAGCTTCATCATCGTTAACACATTACAGAAGTGGACCGCTGTATCCTCTTTTATAGAGTTGGTCCCCGATCAGGGTATATCGACAGGCTTTCAATCGAAGCGCCTTCGCATTAGCTCTATTTTAAGGGAGGATCTCCTCCTTTAAATATGTAAGGATATGGGTCATCCAACTTCGCTGTAAATCTATGTGTGATACCATTTGATCAGAAGGAATCGTGCTGGGCGTGGGGACAAATTTGATGGGGACACACTCAGGTGATTCTGATTCTAGAGACGATGTCAATCTGGCTAGTGCATTAGCAACTGAATTCTGATCTCTGGGAATTTGTATGATGGTGAAGTTTCGAAACTATTTAAGTTCGCTCTTCACCTTTTTAAGACAAACGATCATATTGTCCTCTTTCGCTTGTTTGTTAGTTGACGAACCGTCAACAAACATTTCCCATGGCAGCAGCTTGTTGAGTTTTTTGGTAGCATTTGCGCTGGCACTATCGTTTGTTGTATCTGTTTCTACCCACCAGATCGCGGGCTTGTGTATTCTGAGATGAAATCTGCCAGAATTTGCCCTTTGATGGAAGGTCGGGGCAGGTATTGGATATCTAACTGACTCAGTTCGATGGCCCATCAAATATATCTTCTTGATGAGCCAAGTTTTTTAAGGACTTACCTCATGGGGAAGTTGGTTAACACATGGATTGTTCTGGAGGCAGTGACCAATGCTATGATCAGATGTTCCATCTCCGGATACCATGTTTTCGCGTCCAGCAATCTCTTGCTTATGTAATAAATAGGCCACTGTGCCTTTTCCTCTTCGCGAACTAGCGCAGCGTTGATCGCATCAGGGGAAACTGATATGTAAACCAAAAGTATCTCTTTAGGGATTGGCTTTGACAACAAATGTGGGTTCCCAAGATAGGTTTTTAAATCTTGGAACGCCTGTTCACATTCAATCGACCATGTGAACTGTTTGTTGCCTTTCAATGTATTAAAGAACGGTAAGCAGCGATCTATTGATCGTGAAATGAAACGATTGAGAGCTGCCACTCGTCCAATCAAACTTCGCGCTTGCTTGATACAGGTTGGACTCTTCATTTGCAAAAGGGCTTCAATTTTCTCTGTATTGATCTCTATTCCTCGTTGGTTTACCATGAAGCTGAGGAATTTTTCAGATGCTACCTCGAAGGCACATTTCAGGGATTTAGCTTCATCTTATACTTTCGGAAGATGTCGAATGCAGCTGAGAGGTGCTGAATGTGATCGTTGGCCGCTTTGGATTTTACCAGCATGTCGTCAATGTAAACCTCATGGATTTTCCTATTAACTCCGCGAACATCTGGTTAACGAGTCTCTGGTAGGTAGCTTCTGCGTTCTTCAGACCGAATGGTGTTACAGTATAGTAGTAGAGTCCACGATCTGTGATGAAGGTCGTGTGCTCTTCTTCTGGTGCATACATAGGAATTTGGTTGTAACTAGAGTAAGCATCCATGAAACTTACCAGTTCGTGTCCCGATGTTGCATCCACGAGTTGATCAATGAGAGGTAGAGTGAAACTGTCCGTGGGGCAGGCCTTGTTTAGATTAGTGAAATCTATACAAGTACGCCACTTACCATTAGGTTTCCTCACTAAGACTGGATTGGCTACCCACTGGGGGTAATGAAATTCCCTAATGAAGTTGATGGAGAGCAATTTGTCAACTTCAGACTTAAAAGCCAAATACTTTTCGAGGTCCATGGCTCTCCATTTCTGACGAACGGGTCAGACCATGGGATCAATGTTTAGATGGTGGCACATGACATTAAGGTCAATACCTTCCATATCTGTATGCATCCATGCAAAAAAGTCTTGGTTCTGTTTGAGGAAATTTGTTAGGCCGGTAGCGATCTCTTCGCAAAGGTCACTTCTGATTTTTAATTTCCTGGTTGGCTCGTTCTCGTCAATCTAAACCTCCACTAGCTATTCGATCAGGCCGCTAGTTGGTGAATCCTTTAAAATGTGAGGATCAATGAGGTCGTCAACCAAATTTGAATGATATCACACAGTTTTGATGGACATGGAAACTATCGTATTCCTCTTTTCAGCCATGTGAACAACTTTATTGTAACAGTGTCGTGACTCTTCCTGAGACCCATTAACTTCTCCAATACCCGTAGGGGTAGGGAATTTCATCTTCATGTGGTAAATGGAAGTGACAGCTTTCAACGACCTAAGAAGAGGTCGTCCCAAAATAATGTTGACCGCTGAAGGACAATCTACCACTAGGAAATCTGCAACCTTGGTCACTGTGTTTTCCTCTCCCATTTTAATAGGGAGGGTTATCCTACCCTTTGGAATAAGAGAATCCCCAGTGAAACCATATAATGGTTCGCTGGTGGGTCTTAAATCTTTATATTTTTGTCTTATTCCTTTAAAAGTTTCATAAAATAGAACATTTACCGCACTTCCATTGTCAACAAAGATGCGGTGCATCTTCACATCTGCCACATTTGCAATTATGACCAGGGCGTCATCGTGAGGATGATGAAGGTGAACAACATCTTCTTCTTCGAAGGTTATGTGATCATCATGCTTGGGGGACTTTGCAGGTCGTCTTTTAGGCTGATATAAGATTGGAGGTGGATATTTTGCATCGCGCGCATATTGGTCTTGAGATCGGTGTGAGTCACCAGCGACATGGGGACCCCTGAATATTGTATAATATTCAAGAGGTTTCTTTGTCTCTCTTGGGGGTGAAGGATTCTTCTGAGGTAGCAAAGAACGGGTTTCTTCCTGGCGATCAGAATTTTTGATCAAGGTTTTTAGAAGCCCCTTTTGAATCAGATCTTCAATGGCAACTCACAAGGCATTACATTCATCAGTGTTATGCTCTACATCTCTATGATAACGACAATATTTCTTCCCGCGATAAGCAAAAGTTCCTTTGATGGGAGTGGGTTTAGGAAACAGTCCCAGATCTTTACGAAACACTTCGGTGAGAGTCGTATTTAACAATGTAAATGTGTTAGGCTGAGACATGGGAGCTTTAAATTGAGAATTGTCATATCAGGGCTTTTTGCCTCGATTATTCCTCCATTTTTTATCATTGTGATTGTTCCCATAACCAGAACGATCAGGTGCTTGCTCGTAGGAGTTCCTTATTGGAGGTGCACTTGTGGAAGCTCCTTGGCTGATGTATGACAAGGTAGCAACTGAATTCTCTATCCGTAAATATTTTTCCGCCAGGGAGTAAAATTGTGCAAGGGGAACGTAGTCCTCTCACTGCATTTTATTCCACAAGGCTATTTTAGGTCTCACTTTTGCGATTAATAGGGTGTGTATTGCCTCTTTAGGTGGATTCGCCACTTTATTGAGCTCTGTATGGAAGCAATCCAAATACGATTTAAGGGATTGGTTCGCCTTTTACCTTATGTTGCTTAAATAACTGAGCGGCAGCGAGAATTCCCTGTTTACCTGGAAATGCCTCATAAAAGAGTACTCAATTTTTGCTAGGAGTCAATCGATCCGGGTTGTAGCGATCTGAACCATTTCTTTGGCGCGGGCGCAAAAGTAACTGCCAGGCAGCGACATTTAGCTAAGTCAGAGATTCTGTGTAATTCCATCAGATCGTTGAATACGTAGAGGTGATCCTGCATATCATTGTTCCCAGAATATGGCTTAATATCAGGCATTCGGAAGCCCGCTGGGAGCAAAGCGTCGAGGATTTCGATTGAAAATGGGGAGGCTCATGTTCCCATAACCAGAACATCGCGGTGCCCACTGATCTCATATATATATCTCATTACAGCTCCTCTATCCTGGGGATGAGTGGTCGTTGAACTGCCTCAAACCTGGGCGAACGAGATCTTTGAAAATTTTCAACCCGGGATGGGCGAGGTAGTTGTAAAGGCTCCCTCCTGGGTAATAGAGATCGTGGAGCAACGCTTTCTGCGACTTCGGTACGTGGGTGGTTGGCTTCTCGATTCTCCAAATATGCATGAAGATCGGAGAAGTTTCGAGTATCCAAAAATTGCCTGATATCGGTGGATATTGGTTGACGCGATCTGGCCGGCTGTGGTGGGACGTATGCTTCTACATTTGATCGTGAATGTCGGGCGTGGGATCGCAAATTTACTTCTTGGCTGCGGTTATCAGGGCGGACATTTGTTTTTTGTGGGCGATTAACTGGCCCTACTAACGTTTTACCTCGATTCGTAGAAATACCCCTAGGTCCGCGGGGATGTCCTCCCACGAACCTATTGTGACTTGGCATGGGATTTGGGCGATTTACGTTCGTGATTCCAGCACGTGGCTGTCTGGGGCCATGGTCGCGGTGCGACCTAACCTTTTGATCGATGGAGGGGGTGCATATGGAGGATCGATTTGATCTAAGCGTTGATTGATCGTCTGTAATGTTGAATCCAATCAACTCATGCACTGGAGTAATAGAGGATCTACTTGAGAAGTAGATGCTCCATTATGACCTGTTAAAAGGTAAAGGTCCAAACCTGGCGTGAAATGCGCATCCCTATGTGGTGAGGGATTCTGATCACTGTCGCTGATTCGAGGATCGTTGAAAATTTCCATCAATTTGTGAAAAAAATTGAGAAACTGAGATGGGTCAATTTGTAGAAAAATTGAGAAAATTAATGAGAACTAGGATCGTAGCGTCTGCTAACCGCAACAGATTGAAATCATGCCCTTTTTCTAGCGTCAAACTATTGACGGGTAAATTTGCACCTCCAACCAATTGATGAACCAGCTAGACGCTAATGAACGAGCTGGTCGAGTTTTACTGGTGAGAGAGTGAATTTGATCTGAGAATACGTTAGGTCGCTAAGACGAGTGAGATCGCTACGAGAAAATAAAAGAAAATAACAACCTTGATTTTTAAGTGGTTCGGAAGCCTAATAGCATCTCTTACTTCCACTGATATTGTATTGAGAATAAGGTTACAATCCTTGATCACAAGCGATGTAACAGAAAATATAACAATACTAACAATGTATCTGGATATTGATTTTACACTTTCTAGAGAGTGAGTTTTCAGATTGTCGACCCCCCTCAATGAGGATGGAACACTCATATTTATAAGGGTTAGGAGGCGGTTACTGTTGATCCCACTTAATGCATAAATCTTATTAGTTCGCCAGGTGTCATGGTGACAAATCTTCTTGGAACTTCCATCTAAGGTCAGGTGGCAGTGATTGGCAAACAGTTATGTTATGATGACGTCGCAGGGACAGGTGTAACAATCTGATAGGTCACCTGATGTCATCACTGTTCACATAACTTTTAATACAATTTTACCCATAACAGCAATCAACTAAAAGGAGTTTGCAAAAGGAAGAAAAGAAAAAATGTGTAGCAATGGAGATGGTAGTGGGCTGTACATAATTTACCAGTGTGGGTGACTCATTTGAAGACTAACTTCTCATGTGCTCACAGGCATAATCATTTAATTTTTTCTCAAGTTACATCATAGTGCCCGAATTTCTTACTTTGAAAGTTTGAATAAAGTTGGTAATACATACCTTCCCTCCATTTTGCTCCCTGTCCTACTTAGAATTTTTAAGAAATCATTTGCTAAAATTGGAAGAATCGTATCACTTGTGAGAGAAAAAGAATTAGCAATATTATTCCTACAATTGCTAATTTTTTGCTTGTGAATCGAGTTCAAGGTCTCTTTCCATTTAGGTTATTCTAATTTCACAGTAATATAATGAGACAAAGAATCCTCTATCAAACTCCAAACTTCTTCCACGCTTTCCAATGGATTCAGTTTCAGATGGCAGCAATGGCGAGATCGATCCTCGTTTGTACGAGGCCGCATGTAAGGGTAAT
>WYDK02049892.1:0-14077 GCA_009867345.2 Toxicodendron radicans | reverse complement strand
CCAAATCTCAATTTCTTCAAATCTCCACTTTCTCTCTCTAGCTTGAACACCCACTCTTTCTCTACTCTCTCTTTCAAAGGGCCAAAGAAGAAGAATGGGGGAAAATGCAATATTTCCCCCTTTATATACTAATCCATGAAAATCTCCATTTAGCCCCCATATTTCCATTTCCTGCAGTTTACACCCCAAGAGCAATTAAATTAACTCCAAATAATTACTCCGTGACACGGGGTGTCACACATTTAATGCGCGTGGGGAGCATTTATTGTTCGCCATAATTAAAAGAAATTCTTTGTGGCGCCATAAATGCATATGTCAGTTCGAATGAGCGCGTGCGACCACGCACTCACCAACTCTTCAGTTACCCATCACAAGATCGTGACACGTGTCCAAGATCATACGGCGGGGGATCGCTCTCGTGATCGTGGGGGATCGGCACGTGTACATCGTCAATGATTAGGATTTGCTCTTGCGATTATATAAAAAATGAAAATAACTGTCAACGTCGATGGCCACCACGTGGAGGTCACGGACGGCTAAGATCGTCCGTGGATTTGTATATTAATTGGGAGGGAAAAACGAATGGACACTTTTGTCTTCTCCTCCAAGCTTCTGCATTTCCTCTTCGAACTCTCCCAATTTTCTTACCATTTTCTTTCGCACTTTCTCGGCTTTCTTTGCTCTTTTCGGCTCCCAAACGCTCTCTTTGTTCACCGGAGGTCAGCGCTACATGTTGGTCGAGGCTTCTCCACCATCAAGTAACCTTTTTCGCTATTGTTTTATTGCTTTTTGGCTTGTTTTCGGTCTTTTCTCCGTTGTTTGCAACAATGGCGTCCTTAGGTTTCTATGTTCTGCTTGGTGAGTTAATGGTGTTGTGTTTGGGAAGATGAACTGGTCCTGGGTGTTGTTTTTGGGAGTTTAAGTGTTTAAGTCACTTTTTCGTGTTTTTGGGGCATTCTGGTTTTGTTCAAGTTAGTTAGTTTCGCATTGATCCATAGTGAACTCACCAAGTTGTTGTCTTTGTCTGTATTTCAGCCACGTAGGCGATCATGGATTTCAACTGGGACTTTATAAATTCATTGATAAATAAGTTGAGTTCGTTTTCGAGTTCGTCTTTGAGTTCGGATTCTATTAATTTTGAACCTGATTTTCTGGACTTACGAACTCCTTCTTCTCCTGAAATTGTCCCTTGGCAGATCTTTCCACCCATCGGTCATCCTGACACTCCCGAACGAAGATACCAAATTGTTACCATGGCTAACGATCAAGTGAGAGATGCCAAAATTGATGTTGAAGTTGAGGAAATGTTTGATTAACCTCGGACCGCTCCCACCAAAATACCAGAGACCGAACTGACAGCTGTTCACACAAAGTATGTGCTACAGGTACCAGTGTACCACGATCTGCAGTACTCGATTGGGAATCCTCCTCCTGGTGGTGCTACGATCTCTGAACCGATCTTTGAGGCCGGGGTGACCGTGCCTCTTCATCCATTCATCAAGTCCGTACTGGACTATTTTTGTTTAGCTCCACTTCAGCTCATCCCGAACGTATACAGGGGCTTATATCGCCTGTCAGGTCCACAATTATGGAACACCGACTGCCGAGAAATTTGTGATCACCTAGTCGGTGAAGCAAAGCAAAAAGAAGGGCTTTTTCTATTTAGTACAAAAGAAGACAATAGAGGTTAGGGTCGTTAGAGCGGTCAGCAACGCCGATGACTACGTGTCGAAGTATTTCTTCTTCAAATATGACGACGTGTGCGAGTTCGTTGAAGACCCACATAAGTGCCTTCTATACTTAGAAGTTTTTTTAGCATTTAAGCTTCATTTCATATTCTTGATCATTACAGAGAATCGTTCTGATGTTGTTCGGGCAAATATTGATCGTTTAACGATCACAAAGTTGGGCTCGCTTTCAAAATCACAGTGACATTACATAAATCTTCTAACCGCAAAATTGATGAAGGAATACCTCTTTATGGACCCTCATGCTAGATATGTGCCAAAGGTCACTGCGACATGTAAGACTCAAACTCTTTATTTTCTAATGATTTGTTTGTTGTAATTGTCATTTTTATTCGCTTTGTTCACTAACTGATTCATTTTCATATTTGTAGTGCCAAATAGGAATAACAGAAAGGGCAAGGCTACAAATCGGGTCGCCGCGAGCATCAAGGCTCCTCGGGTCTCTTTGCCAAGGGTGAGAACTAAGGAACCAGTTGTTCGTAAAGAACAACCGGTTTGTACTACAGAGATCGGGGAGGGCTCAAGTTCTGCTCGTCCCGAACAAGTTCCTACAGCGACTTTTGGGGTCACTACTGCTAAGACAACGGGGAATGAGGCCGTCGAGCCTCAGATCGTCGCAGACTCTCCGCCCGAAAGGGTGGTGATCGAGTAAAAAAAAAAGAGATCGCCCCACCACGACCTGCCAAAGGCCAGGGCAAGAGGTTGGCAGAAGATCAAGATGAACGTCGATCGTCACGCAAGAGACAACACAGAGAGGTTGCACAATCCTTCTTTGCACGATCTGGGCGCTTCGGGGTCTGCCCGGGTGGAGGATCAAGGTGGCGAGCAGTCTCGTGCAACCACAAAGGTGGTTCCGAAGACATTACTCAACTTCCTTCGCAACTACGTGACGGAGTCGCAATGGAGGTCATGGATGGAGAAGACGAATAACGACATTTTGGTGAAGGCCATTAGCGTGACTTGTGAGGTATTGTTTTTTCTCTTAAATTTTTCTAAGTGTTTTAGATAACATAAGCACCTCTCTTATCTGACATGTTTCTTTTGTGATCGCAGGCCGTTTCCTTGATGACCGTATTGGTCAACAAGGTTCGGTTCACCTTTTATAATGAAGAGCAGATCCTGAAGCTCTAGTCGAACCTGCATGAGGCACAGGCCGCTAAGATCGTAGCTGACAGTCTACTTGAGCAAGAGCGGACTAAGAGCAAGGTCGTGTTGGAAACGGACACAAATGCTTAAATTCTTCTTAGGAAATAGCGAACCATGCATACAAAGCTTCGCGGTGAGTTGGACGCTCTGAAAGTGGAGACAGACAAAACGATCCTTGATTTGAAAGAGGATCTGATCACGGCGAATGAGAAAGTCGTTCGTGCCGAGAACGATCATAAAGCTATTGCTGAGGAGGTCACCAAGGAGCGGAGTGAGAACAACAAAGTCCTTCGGTTTAAAGATGAAGAACTGGAGGTCGCCCAAAAAGAAATCGAAGACTTGAAGGCTCGTCTCGTCGAGGCTCCTAATGATGAGGAGATCGAAACTCGAGTTGGCTGTTTTGCTTTGAACGTCGTTAAGCTCGCCTCATCGATAATCGGGATCTTGACTACTCAAGGCTTCCTGAAGAATACATTGCCCATCTTGACGATTTCAAAAAGGAGTTTGAGGAGAGAGATTGTGACAACTTTGAAGACGAAAAAGGGGATGAGTTTGAGCCTGCCGGTGATGAAAGCGATAAGAATGAAGATGGCGGTGGCGACCCTCCACAACAATAGTTTTCTTTGGTTTTTTCTTTGATACATTTTTTGATTTTGATCGCCCGACCAGATCGGGATCGTTGTAAATGGATAATTGAATGAATGAAATCTCTTTTTCTGATGTTTGAATTTTTCCTAAGTGTTGAGTTCGTTCATTGATTTACGTTCTTTGGTCACTGATGAACAAACAATAACTTATATCAATAATCTTGAATAAGTTGTCAAGTCCATTTGTCTTGATCGTTTTGCAACATCTTTGGTAGCGTATTAACTCGGGAAATTTTCTAAGTGTTTTGCTCGTTTTCTGCTTTCTTGCCTCATAGTTGAGACATTAGCATGAATTTCTTTCAGATCGTCACTTCGAGGGATTGTAGTAGTTTGGATTTTGAGTGAGCCTCCTGTGTATGAACGTCCAAGTGAGATAATCCACAGCATCTTGCGTGTTCTCAATAACTCTTGCAATATCCTCTGACGACTTGTGTGAAACCATTACCCTTGGGCCCCTAGGCTTGTTTTATTAGGGTAAGGTTCGGATCTTGCAGATCACATCATCTGGGCCCTTAGGTTCGTTTTATTGAGGAAGGGCTAACGACCAATGTGAAACAATTACCCTTGGCCCCGTAGGCTCGTTTTATTAAGGAACGACTGACAACCAATGTGAAACCATTACCCGTGGGCCCGTAGGCTCGTTTTATTAAGGAATGAATGACGACCAATGTGAAACCCCTACCCTTGGGGCCATAGGCTCGTTTTATTAGGGTAAGGTATGTATCATACATATCGCATCCTCTGGGCCCTTAGGCTCATTTTATTGAGGAAGGACTGACAACCAATGTGAAACCATTACCCTTGGGCCCGTAGGCTCGTTTTATTAGGGTAAGGTCCGGATAGTATAGATCGCATCCTCTAGGTCATTAGGCTCGTTTTATTGAGGAAGGACTGACGACCTTATGGAGAAAACTGCGGATTCCATGCCACTTTTGATGATGGTGACATATCTTTGGAGAATAAGTTGTTAACAACTTTATTTATTCTGATGATTACAAAGATGATCGGAAGATTGTGGAGCTGTGAAGATCAAAAAAGGTCCTGTGGGGAGTTCATGATTTAGCTATTCGTGAATCCCTAAGGGAGACTTATTTAGTGGTGGCACTGATCGTGGCGAATTCATTGATAGTATCTCCAGAGATGTTCAGAATGCCATGCTCGCGGGATTGCTCTACCACTTAAAGCTTCTAGGTGATAAGTTCCCGGTCGTACGATCTTGGCAATCTTGTATGGACCTTCCCAATTGGGGCCGAGTACTCCAGCATTAGGATCTTTTGTGTTGATCATGACTTAGCGAAGCACCTTGTCACCGCAGAGGAAGTCTTTTTTCTTAACTTTGTTGTCAAAGAACTTCTTCATTTTTTGTTGGTATGTGGCAAGGCGAAGCTGGGTTGTGGCACGATGACCTTTTATTAGGTATAGACTTAGTCGCATAAGCGTTTCATTGTCTTCTTTACTGAAAGTGTCTCTTTATAATGAGCCAGCACCGACCTCGACAGGTATCATGGCTTCGTAGCCTTATGCCATAGAAAATGGAGTTTCCCCGGTGGAGGTTCTCGGAGTGGTACGATATGACCAGAGAGCTTTGGGGAGGGCTTCGGGCCAATTTCCTTTAGAGCGGTCAAGCTTTGTCTTTAGTGCTCGCTTGATGATCTTGTTAATGGCCTCAACTTGACCGTTGGCTTAAGGTCGCGCAACGGAAGCGAACATGTTCTGGACCCCTAGGTCGCTGTAGAATTTCTTAAAGTCGTCATTATCGAATTGTTTGTTGTTGTCCGAAATTATGGTGTTAGGAAGTCCGAATCAGCAGACGGTGTTTTGATACACGAACGTCTTTATCTTGTTTTTTTGTGATTGTGGAGAGAGGTTCGACCTCTACCCACTTTGTGAAGTAATCCACGTCGACCACAACGTATTTCACTCCTCATTTCTAGACAGGCATGTGGCCAATCAGGTCGATCCCCCACATAGCAAACGGCCATGAGCTTGACATTGTTGTGAGCTGTTGTGGAGGCGTCCTGGGGATGTTCGTGAATCATTGGAATTTATCACATTTTCTCAAGAAGCCAGTCTAGTCAGACAGAATTGTTGGCCAGTAGTATCCTTGCTTGATAATTTTGTTCGCCATGGATTCTCCTGAGGAATGATTCCCACAAATGCCTTCGTGGTTTTCACGGATAATGTAGTCGGCTTCGTCGTCATTTATGCATCACATTAGCAAAGTTCAGAAACCCTTTTTGTATAGAGTTTCACCAATTAGAGTATAATGACATGCCCTAGTTCGCAGGGCTTGTGTTTCCCCTTTATTGTGGGGGACCATGCCTTCTCTGAGGTAGGATAAGATCGTTGTTATCTAATTTCTTTTTAGATCAATGTGCATAACGACTTGGCTACTCGGAGCGTGCCAGAAGTAGGTATAATTTTGACCAGGATGTATTTAGAGTCTTTGATTCTAACCATGAGGTGAACCTGGCTAAGGCATCAGCCACGGAGTTCTCACTTCATGAGACCTGTGTGATCGTGAAGTTGCCGAATGTAGCTAGCTTTGACTTGGCCTTTTTTAAATAGGCGACCATTCTATCCCTTTTCACCTGGTAGCCCCAACGATCTAGTTCACAATTAACTGTGAGTCACTGTGGATTTTTAGCGATTTTGTACCCATCTCCTTAGCTAGGCGCAAACTGGAGAACAGAGCCTTGTAATCTGCTTCGTTATTTGTTGCTTGAAATCCAAATTTAAAGGCCTCGTAGAGTCGAGTGCCTTCCAGACTAATAAGAAGTAAGCTTGCTCCAGACCGTTTGGCGGTTGAAGATCCATCAACGAATATTTCCCAAGTAAGAGAATGTCAAGCTTTTTAGACACGTCATCGAGCTTGTTCGCGACAAACTCATATAGGGTGCTTTCACAATTCTCTTGCCGTGGGGACGTGAATTCAGAGATAAAGTCCACCAGAACCTGCTATTTTATTAAGGTTCGGGGCTGGTAATGGATATCGAAGTGGCTCAGTTCAACGACCTACTACATCATTCTTCCTAAGGTATCGAGCCTCTGTAAAATCTGTCTCATCGAATAGCTCACGAGCATGTTGATCGTATGACCATAAAAATACAGCCTTAATTTCTAAGATGCGGTGACAAGGTCTAAAACTAAATGCTCCATCTCTGGGTAACGAGTCTTCGCGTCCACTAGTCGTTTGCTGACGTAGTAGATTTGCCATTGAATTTGGTCCTCTTCGCGAACAAGGGCTGCACTGATCGCGCTAGACAAAACAGATAGGTACAGCATCAGAACTTCTTGAGCGACTGGTTTGGACAGGAGTGGATGGTTTCCAAGATAGGTTTTTAGTTCTTGGAAAACTTGTTCTCACTCTGAGGTCCAAACAAGTTGCTTATTGCCTTTCATAACGTTAAAAAAGGGTAGGCAACGATCTGTCGACCATGAAACGAAGCGACTGAGTGTTATGACCCTCCCGGTTAGACACTGTACCTGTTTTTGGTTCGTGGGGCTTTTCATGTTCAGCAAGGCTTGGATTTTTTCTAGATTTATTTCGATTCCTCATTGATTCACCATGAAACCAAGGAATTTACCGGACGACACCCCGAAAGCACACTTGAGAGGATTCAATTTCATTTTGTACTTTCTGAGGGTGTTGAGTGATTCGGATAAGTGTTGGATGTGATTGGCCGTGATCCGCGATTTGACGAGCATATCATCTACATAGACTTCCATCGACCTACCAATCAAATCCGCAAACATTTGATTGACGAGCCTCTGATAGGTCGCTCCGGCATTTTTCAAACCGAATGGCATGACCTTGTAGCAATACAAACAACGATCTGTAGTAAAGATTGTATGCTTCTCATCAGGGGCAAGTATGGCGATCTGATTATAACCCGAATATGAGTCCATAAAACTCAGCAGCTCGTTCCCAGATGTACCATCTACGAGCTGATCTATCATGGGCAAAGGAAAGATATCCTTCGGACATGCTTTATTGAGATTGCTAAAATCTATGCAGGTGTGCCATTTGTCGTTCGATTTGCGAACTAACACAAGGTTCGCTATCCACTATGCGTAATGAGATTCGCAGATAAAATCTATCGATAATAATTTCCAGACCTCCAATTTTAATGCCAGATACCTCTTCAGTCCATTTTCCTCCTCTTTTGGCAAATAGGGTGGTGATCCGGATCGATGTTTAGGCGATGACATATGATGCTCGGTTCAATTCCCACCATGTCAACGTGTGTCCAAGTGAACACATCCTGACTTTTTTGGAGGAAAATTATTAATGGTTTGACTATCTCTTCATTAAGATTGCAACCAATCTTCAAATTTCTGCTAGGTTCGTCGTCGTCAACTTGCACCTCGACTAACTGTTCAACCAAACCACCAGTGATCAAATCTTCTTGAAGCCATGGATCAATGGTGTTTTCTACGGGGCCTGGGTGAGGCTTCGTTAAGTTGATGGCCATGGTGACTTTTGCTTTCAGTTTCTCTGCCAAGTGGACTGCGTTGTTATAGTAGAGTTTCGATTCCTCCTGTGACCCACATACTTCACCTACATCGTCGGGGGTGGGGAATTTCATCCTCATATGATAAATTGAAGTAGCCGCTTTCAACGCTCTTAACAAGGGTCATCCCAATATCACATTCACAGATGAGGGATAGTTTACGACCAAGAAGACAGTGACCTCGGTTGTCGATGGGGTATCCCCTGCGGTTATTGGCAGTGTCATCATGCCTTTCGGTATCAAAGAGTCTCTGGAGAAACCAAATAGTGGTTCACTGACCGGTTTCAAGTCGTTCTCTTTTAGTTTGATTTCTATGAAGCAACCATAAAAAGAACGTTCACGAACCTTCTTATTGCCCACGCTCGCTGTCACAACCAATGCATCTTCGTGTGGATGATGCAAACTGACAGCATCTTGTTCGCCGAAGTTGATTTCTTCTCATCGCCTTGGGAAATTGATGGAACATCTTTCTATTCAATATACGGCTGGCAGAGCCTGTCTAGCGTCACGTAGATAACAATCTTGTGATCACTTGGAACTTCCTGCAATATGCGGTCCTCCGTAAATCATGAGAAACTCACTTGCTCCGAGACTATGAAAATCTTTAGGTACCCCCTCTAGATAAGGTTCTCAATGGAATTTCGTAAGGAGTGGCATTCATCTGTATGGTGCCCAACATCCCTATGGTAACAGTAGTATCTTCTGTCGTTTCTACTCGCTCTATCCCCCTTTAATGGTGGTGGTGGAGGTAAGAGTTTGTTATCGACTTTTAATACATCGCTGATTTTGGCATTTAGTAGAGTGAAAGTTCGTTCCAACGGCGCTTTATTCTTCATTGGTTGAAAATGAGGTCCTCCCCCCTTTTTATTACTTCTGCGCTGATCGTTCCGTCGGTTGTCTCGAGGTTCAAAATGAATATGTGCCTTCTGTAGGATCTCTCTTCGTGGGAGTACACTCGTTCTGGCCGCTTGGTTGTTACGAGGCAATGCACCGACGGAGTTCTAGATCCTTAGAAATTTTTCCGTGAGTTCGTAGAATCTCGGGAGAGGGACATTTTCATCATTCTGGAGTTTATTCCAGAATTCTATCTGAGGCCGTATACTTGCTACAATCAAGGTATGAACCGCTTCCTCTTGCTCATTAGTCACTTTGCAGAGTTCGGTGTGGAATCGCTCCAAATAAGATTTCAATGACTGGTCCTTCTTCTGATGGATATTACTTAGATAACTTAGGGGAATGGAGAATTGTCTGTTTGCTTGGAATTGTCTTAAGAACAGTGAACTCATTCGTTTCCAGGAATTGACCGTGCCAGCTGGCAGTGATCTGAACCATCTTTTTACTGATGACGCTAGTGTAACCGCCAAGCATAGGCATTTGGCTAGATTTCATACTCTGTGGAGAGCCATCGGATCATTGAAAATAAACAAGTGATCCTACGGGTCGTTGTTGCCATGGAATGCCTTTATATTGGGCATCCGGAAACCTGTGGGCAATGTAGCCTCCAAAACTTCCGCTGAGAAGGGAGACGCCTCCGAACCCATATTTTCATCGTTTCAATAAGTTCTTAGGTTGTCAATTGCCTTCTATAATTCTATAATTTGACGGTCATCGTTGCGTGGTTGAACCTGTGGTTGGGGATCCGTACTTTCGACCATCTCAGATTGTTGATGGTCTGTTCTGTGATCTAGGGGGTGCCGCCTGGGTTTGCGTGGCCACCCTTGTTCGCCGTTCCGTGGTTCTGCACAACTATGACTCATCGACGGATTCACTTATTTGGGAATAGGGATGTGAGTGACCTAGGGTTATTCAACTCGAGGTCGTTGAATCTCGCCTCGATCTCCCCCGGTTCTCTTTAGTATGATACCCACAGGCCAATGAGAATGGTGACATGTTTGTCTAATTCGATCTCCGACCCCCAAGTGCGGACTGGTTCTGGGAATTTTGGTTACCAGATCGCACCCTAGTCTGGTCGTTCCCTGTGGGGGTTCTTTTTAGGTTGAGGCCCCAAACTACACCCAACTGATCGAGGATCAGTGAGTCTAGTCATTGATCAATGTTGTCCAGACGTTGATTGATCGCCTAGAGAGTGTTATCTAATAATGCTATTTTTCCCTATGATTTGCATTGAATTTCTTTTGTGTCATTGTTTTATGTGTTATTTAGGATTTGTAGGATGTTTGTGGGTAACATCGCTGTAAACCCTCACGAGATTATAACTCGTCCACTAGGGAGAGTTAGAGGTTTAAAGGCTTATTGCAAATGCTAAATGCAATCGTGTCAACCTATGGCAGTGGTTTAGTTAGGATAGTTAGGATTTGATTTTATCGCTTTTACTTTTGATTTTGTTTTTGTTGTTTGATTTTGTTTTACTTTGCTAGAGGACGAGCAAAGCTTAAGTTTGGGGGTATTTGATAAGTCTAAATTTGTAATATTTTGTGCTTAAGTTTATTATGATGATCGAGTGCTTTCAGCTTGGTTTTGATCCTGATTGCTCCTAGATTGTGTTTGTTTCATATTTCAGGACAAAACGTTTTTGTGAAGCAAAACGTAGCAATTCTTAGCGTTCTCGTGATGAAAAGCAACATTCCGATCTTTGGTGAAGTTTTGAGGCGATTAGAATAGTTCTGGATGTATCAGAGCAATGTGGAAGCCAAAGAGAATGAAGATCCAAGAGAAGCAGTTCACAATGGAAAAACTGTAAATTCAAAGGCAAGATGAAAAGTAACGTCGCTTAGGCAACAAACTCTCTGGAATTCCAGACTTACAGGTAAACTAAACATGCTTCACTAAAAAAAATATATCTTGCTCTACAAAACTCTAAATGACCTGATTGTTATTTTTTTGTAAAGCTAAGAGATAGACCTACAACTATCATGTTTTGGTCGTGATCCAGTTAGACTTGACAGATGGCTAAAAAGTGTCATGAAAGTCATGTCACAGCAGAGTTCGTGCATTACGGGTTTTTACTTCTACGCCGCGGCAACAACTGGAAAATTAGAATGCAGCATTTCATCTCAGCTTTAGTTTAGGGTTTTGAGGGTTGGTATATAAAGAAAAGTTGTTCATTTGAGAAATGAGGCCGACCCATTTGAAGGAGAAGAGCTTGGGAGCACCTTGGGGAAAAGAAGTCGTTCAAGAGAGGAGAGAGTTGTTCTTCAATGTTTTAAGGTGTAATATTTTCTTTTCTTTTTGTATTTAGTTTATGTTAATGTAATTAGTTTGTTATTTATGTAGTTAGTTTGTGTTAATCCTAGGGATTTGATGAAAATATTTGAAAGCTTGTGTTTTGAGATATTCTATTGTTTAATCTATTCAAGCATGTTCTTGATTCATTCATTGTATTTAATTCAATCTTTAGATGATGTTAGGGTTTGATCAACCTTGATGTTTGTTAATTAATTGTATGAGATGAGTTTGAGTATTGGATTGATTGAGTTGTGTTAGAGTATACGCCCTACCAAATACAACTTAGTTTATGTCTTGTTCTTAATGGATTTTTGTTCACTAGATTAGACTATACGCCCTAGCTAGTTTAGTTATGAAAACACTAGGTTAATCCTGAACGCCCTACGATAATACCTTAGAAATGAGAGACACAATGCCCGAAAAATAGCTCTAGTGAATGGATGATTCGTGTTCCAGTATACGCCCTGTCGAATGCGAATTGGTTCTTTGTTTAGTACTCTAATTCTTAATAGGTGTAGAAAGTGGGTTAATCCCGAACGCCATACGGTAAAACCCAAGGCTTAGTGTTAAATAATAATAGATTGAAAAGACAAGAGTGCAAACCTTAGAAAAGAGTAGAAAGAACTGTAGTTTGGAAAAGAACATGTAGTCGGATAATTGAGGACATTAGAGACCTAGGCCTTTTCTTTAAGTAGTTAGATTTTATATTTATTTAATGTTAATTTTATGTTCTTTTACTTTTATGTACATTATTTGCATAAGGCATAGTTATTAGGGTCACTAAAGCACATCCAGTCCCTGTGGAATCGACCTTGCATTTTTTACACTTTACTACGACAACAACTCGTGCACTTGCGAGGTAATTTTAATTGTTACAACAGGTACTCGGCCCAAAGTGGGAAGGTCCATTCAAAATCTCAGAAAAAATCGAGTTGGAAACTTTCCACTTGGAATACTTAAATGGGACAGCAATTTTGTGAGTATGGAATGCCAAGCATTTGCAGAGGTACTACCAATGATTAAGCTCGACTTATTGCTAGATACTCAATTACATAATTTCCCATTTTTTTTACTTTGTATTTGGACGAAGTCCACTTTATTCTCGTAATAAAATGTATTATCAGTTCAACTTATGTTTTAACAATTGTTGTAAGTTGCGTAAAAATTTGAATTCAGAGCTCGATCGGCGAAATGGTAATAATCAAGCCAAAGGTCAAACTCAGGGGTTTAAGCCCGCAATCTGATGACCAGTATCTTGAAAATGAATCGCGAAAAACACGCCGAGGAAATCCACTAAACTTCAACGACAAAGACCTGAGGCGGGTTTAAAACGCTAACTCGGAGTCGTCACAAGTAAAAGATTTCCTTCAACACTTGGAAAATTTTGGGATAAGTCTCAAAGTAAATCCTAGTTTAAAAGAAGTTCGACTTCAAGGAAAGGCAACAACCCGGAAGAGAAGGGAAAAATTCAACTATTATTTATTGGAATGAAGTTCATTACAAGAAAAAAGAAAAAAAAAATATGACAACTACAAAGAAAATTTATTCAGTAAGAGGAATTGCGGCGTTAGAGGTTTGGCAGGGCTTAAGGACTGTGGCAGGGTCCGTCGGTTTCTTAGTTTGCTCTCCCTCAGAATCATTTTCCTCCTCATCCTCGTCTGAATCACTATTTTCAGCTTTGGGCTCAGATTTGACGGAATAAATAAATGTGCCCCTAGAGGCTTATTCGAAGCCTGTCAATCTCGGCCCGATACTCTTTTGGTAGAAAGGAGAAATTTTCGTCGAGGTCATTCTGCCACATAAGAGTGACCAGCTTAACAGACGTCTTCCACGACTTGATGTAGCGGTCCCTTTTGGCCTTTCTGATCTCACCTTTAAGCCGGACAACCTTGGCCTTTGCATTCTTGCCTTCCTCTTGCAGATTGAACACTTCAAGTTGACTCCCCAATAATTTCCTTTCTTAATCCGACATCTTTGATTGGGCGACTGACAGCTTAGTGGCAAGTTTTCTATTTTCTTTGTTGAGACGCTCTGGCTCAACGATAGCTTCATTTTTGGTGGCCTCAGAAAGGGCGAGCTTATCAAGAAACTACATTTCCTTAAAAGTTGCATTTTCTTGAGCGCCTTAAGGCTTGCCAGCTCAGCTTTCAACGCTTTGACTTGTTTATGTAAAGTGGGGGCCTTATCCATCGCAATGTCCTTGGTAGCTATAGTGGAGTAAATGGGTTTGCTCGGTTTTCCAGAACATCGTAGCTATCCAGGTAAACGAGACTGAGCATAGCGTTTGCCTGAGAAAAGCAAAGAAAGGTGTTAAGAAAAATAAGCAAAAACTCGACAATCGAGGACAAGAGAAACTTACCTTACTCAGCACCCTCGTCGTACTTCCAAGGTGTTTGTGAGCCAGAAGCGCCTTGAATTCACGAAAAAAACTGTTACAGACCGAATCCTTGGTCACCATGGCCTAAACAACGACCTTTTCAAGGAGTTAGAGAATAAGAGCGTCCAACTCAGTTTCATTGTAACGGCCTCGGCCGTTATCACTAACTAAGTATTATCCCCCCCCCCCTCCTTAAGGGCTTTTCTTCGCCTCCCACACCACTCGACCCCAAGACCAAGAGGTTATAGTCAATTGGGGAGCATGGTGTGTACCATTGGGCTAGTTGGCCAATGGTACACACCATGCTCCACAATTGACTATAGCATCTTGGTCTTGGGTTCGAGTGGTGTGGGAAGCGAAGAAAATTCCTTAGCCGTTATCACTAACTAAGTATTGTCCTCCCCCCCCCCCCCCCCCCCCCCCGCCTATCTCACCCCCTCCCCCACCCCCCACCCCCCA
>WYDK02049856.1:0-14092 GCA_009867345.2 Toxicodendron radicans | reverse complement strand
TGATATTGATTAATGCTTTGGTGTGATATGCTTTATGCCATTTGACTAGTGGTTTGCATAAGAAATTATGAGAAAAATTGTTGTTGATGTAGAAATGAATTCATGCATTAATTTTATGATAAGGGTAATTGATGCATAATGTTAAGAGATGAGTAAACTTGGCATAATTATCATACAATGAGCATAATAGAAATGTGAAGAAAGATAGAATTAACATATGCATGTTTTATTATTTATTATGAGCCATATAGTGTTCAATTTATATGCATGCATAGCCATAAGTTAAATAAGAATTATAGCATTATGAATAAAGAATAAATAACTAATGATAGTTATAATTAATAATATGTCATAATAATTTTACCATATTGATATGGTGAAGTTTAGAAAGAAAGGAATAGAATTTATATTATGGCATATTTACATGTATGGTATATGAGTGACTTATCTTTTACAACCTTTGAATGAGATAAAGGAAGAGATTATAGATAGGTTACCTTGCATGAGAGCAATAAGCCATACTTGAGAAGTATAAGAAAATGAGTTGCATAGGCAAGACATAATAAATATTCTATTGTGACATGTCACTACCCATGAGTTGGGAAATTGATTTATTAAAGTTGTGGCGATGGGAAACTTGTTGGCAGCCGCTATATGAGGTCATGACGGTGTCGTTATATGAGGCTATGACGACATCTCTCGTGAGTGTCGCTATATGAGACCATGATGACCGTCGTTATATGAGGTCATGACGACATTATACCACCGCGATAGAGTGGTATGCCACCGTGATAGAGTGGCTAGTCACCATGAGAGAAGTGACTTTATGAGATTGAGAGATTTTGCTCACATGTCCAAAGTTTAGAATCCATGTTTCAACCTAGACCGATCGGCATATGAGAATGAGAAAAGAGAAAGAAAGAAAGAAAGAATGAGTATGAGTCTTGCTTATGTATTACAGTTCATGCATATGAGAGAGTTGCATGGATAGTTGAGATTATCTTGTAATTTTCTACTGTTGATTGATGATGTACAGTAGAACTTGTATGAGTAAGAGAAGAATATTGATGATTATTAAACGGAGATGAATTTCATTTTGAGTATTGATTTACTTACTGAGCGTTTGAGCTCACTCCGTTATTTTAAATGATTTTGCAGGTAATAGGTGATTGTGCGACCAGACGGGGAGTTGACACACGAGGAGATCAGCGGGCCTCGGTCGACAGTGTTACATTTTGATGTTTTGATGCATTTTGATGTGTATATAGTGTTATAAAAATTAATGAGATACTTTATATACTTATATTTAACAGAAATGACAAAGTGCGCACATATTTTCTGTTATGAGATTTCCATATATTATATTATACTTGTAAGCTATTACAGCACAGTCAAAAATAGACTTTATCAATTGGATCTTCCAGCTACTATTCTCTCTTCTGTTGAAGGTTCACATGCTTTTATTCAACCTGTATTAGTGCTTGTAATTCCCACTTCATTGTCTCAAGAAGATGTTATTAATCACTTAGAAGATTGTCATTGTTTTGCTAGAAGTGCTTCCAATAAAGAATCTGATTGTAATGTTCTTTCTTCTACTGAGTGTTAATGCTTGTAATATTTCAGCTTCTACATTTGATTCTGCTTTACTTTGGCATGCTAGAATAGGAGACACATGTTCTAAGTCATTACAAGTTGTACTCAACAAAATGCATGTGAAGCCCTCAATAGATATCAATAAAGGTTCTTTTTGTGAAACATGCGTTTTTGGCAAATTAAGACAATGTAGTTTTATATCTTCTACTTCTAGAACAAATGCTCTTTTGGAATTGCTACACTCTAACCTATGGGGTCCTACCCCTGTTTTATACAAAGAGGGGTAGAGATATTACATAATTTTCATGGATGATTACAGTAGATATGTTTGGATTTATCCTCTCAAGCTTAAGTATGAAGCCTATGGAGTGTTTACTCAATTTCATATCTTTGTTGAAAAACAATTGGGGACCAAAATCAAGTGCTTACAAACTGATTGGGGTTGTGACTTTAGACTCTTCTCTAAGTATTTACAACAGTATGGGAATATGTTTAGACATCATTGTCCTCGTCTTCATCAGCAGAATGGCAGGGTAGAGAGAAAACACAGATCAATTACTAAATTTGGTCTCTCTCTTTTAGCTCATGCCTCCATGCCCCTAAAGTTCTGGTGGTTGGCTTTTTTCCACAAGAGTTTATCTTCTAAATAGATTTTCCTCCTCTACTCTTGATTTGTTTCTCCTTACCAAACTTTATTGAACCAATAACCCAACTATCATGAGCTCATAATCTTTGGCTGTAGTTGATTTCCCTATCTTAGACCTTATAAAAAACACAAGGTTTCTTTTTATACAGAGAAATGTGTTTTTTGTGGGCTATAACATGTCTCATAAGATATCAATGTATGTCTAGTTCTGAAAGAATGTATGTAGTTAAACAAGTCAAATTCAATGAACAAGAGTTTCCCTTCAAGATTGGTTTTTCTAGCTTAGATTGTTCTCTTTCAGTTTCATCTTCCACTATGATACATCTCAAGGATCTTCACCATGGGCAATTCTTCCTGTTGATTTCCCTAATAGTGTTTCTACTGACAAGCTCTCTTCAAGTTCTACATCCATATTAGTTTCTTCTTCTCATGGTTCATCAGGTTCTCCAGTGACTTTATTAATACCATAAACTCACATTGATCTTGTCCTCACTCATGAGAAACATCTCTTTGATGTGCACTTAACTACTCCAAGTGCTCCATTCAATTCACAACAGTCCTCATCTGATTGTTGATAAGAGCTTGAAAATACACAATTATCTAGTGGTTCATGGGGATATTTTGTGAGAAAATAGGGATGAATTAGGGGATTTTATTATTGTTTTTCATAAATATCTTTTATGGGATCACGGGGGTATTTTTGTCTTTTTAGGTTTTCAATGAGAAAAATGTAGCTCGGATGAATAATCGTGTTCACTACGGAATGAGTAACAAGTGGAAAGAAACGGATCGAGAATCGGAACTGAATTTAAAAAGTTACAGAATTTTGAAGTTCAATGGCTATTTTGGATTACGCTCCAGTTTGAACGAGCTTCGGTATTTTGATGATATATAGATCTTTTGATGTTTGATTAGGATGATTATTGGACCATTGTAAAGTTGATTCAAAGGGCTACAGTTCATATGTTTACCATTTTCTCATAATCGATCGTTATCGAGATCAAAATTGACTGTATTTGAAGAACTGAGGAATCATGAGTCTGAATGTGAAGGGCAGAAGCACTTATACCGGGGCACCGAACAGAAGCCATTATGATGCAACACAGTGTCGTGGCACAGTCACGACTTTAGGGTTTTTAGTTTTCAGTTTTTACATGATTTTTAGGACTTTTTGAGTCCTAAACCCATAAGAAAAGAGGAAAACAAATACATACAACCCTAGGACTATAAATAGGAGTCTTTTAGATTTATTTTAGGAGTACATGGAGGGAGAAAAAGAGAGAATTAAAGAATTTCTACTAGAGCAACAAAGGTTGAAGATTTTCTGAAGTTTTTGTGGATTCAACATAGAGAAGTTTTTCCTTTTCTTTCTTTAACTCATGACTTTGATTTTTAATAAAAAGATGTTTGTTTACCTCATTATTGCTATGAATTAGTTTTATTTTCTAGGGCTAAGATGTAGCCCAATCTCTTAAATATGTGATTGCATGACTTGTGTTAATTCTTGTTGAGAATTCTTTCTAAGTTTTATCATTTTGCTTAATGCTTTTGATTCTTTTGGTACAGAGAATTGAATGAATGAATGGGCTAAGTTGAGATCGAGAGATGATGCTTAGTTGGTCTAAGGTAGTAAAACCATAGATTGAGCAAAATGCTAGACATAGGTTACTGCAATCTGTGAGGTTTTGGTAGAATCCATAAAACTTAATGATCTTCATTTACTTAAATCTGATTAGAGATAATTCGGGTTAGTAATTAGGAGTTAATTCAATAATTGCTCAAGAGAGAGAGTTATTGAAAAGTTAGGGAGTCTGACCTTTAGGAAGACTTTAATGGGATTAATGCAAGTTGTCAACACATATGAGAAAGAATTGGTATGAAATCTATGCCCTAGGTTGTTTATTCTAAATTAAATTTCAAAGTATCGTGAGCATATTTCTATTAATTAGTTCGTTTAAATTTGGTTATTAAATTTAATATAATTTTCCCTTAATCAAATTCGATTTAGTCAAATAGTGATACGATAGTTTAATTGGTACTTGGTAATAGAATTCCCTTGGGTACGATATCTGGACTTTTTCATTATATTACTTGTACGATTCCGTACACTTACGGATTTTCAGAATAATTGACATCTAGTCTCATCAGCCAATGAAGTTGCTTCTACCATTGCCTCTGATATGTCTTCAAAGTCTTCAGATCATCATGACTATCCTGATATTAAATTGGAAGTTGTTCTTCCTTTGGAAGTTCCAATCACTTCTACATCTGTTGGTACCATTCATCCAATGATCACAAGGTCCAAGACACATGGATCTCAACAATTAGCTTAAGCTCTTCTCTCCACACATAACATTCTCAAAGAACCTAAAACTACCAAAGAAGCTTTATTCCAGAATGGAAGGTTGCCATGGACAATGAATATCAGGCCCTATTAAATAACAAAACCTGGGAGTTGATACCCTATGAAGAAGGTATGCATGTAGTTGGTAGCAAGTGGGTGTTCAAGACGAAACTTCACTCTGATGGTTCTTTGCACAAGTATAAAGCCAGATTGATGGCTAGGGGGTTTCAACAAACCCCTGGCTTAGACTACTTTGATACCTTCTCTCCAGTAGTAAAAGCATTCACCATAAGGATAATGTTCCCTTTAGAAGTCCACAACAGTTGGGAAATCCAACAACTTGATGTAAACAATGCATTTCTCAATGGGGAACTCACATAAAAGGTTTTCATGATGCCATCTAAAGGATTTTCTTCATCAATTCAACCTCAACAGTTTTGCAAACTTGGTAAATCTTTGTATGGTCTCAAACAAACCCCTAGGGCCTAGTTTGATCAACTGAAAAATTCACTTGTGACTTGGGGTTTTCACAATAGTGCATCTGATGTTAGTTTATTCTTTTATAAAAATGGTGTTGTAGTGATGTATTTGTTAGTCTATGTAGATGAGATATTGGTGGCAAGGAATGACACTAAACTTATTAGGCAAGTGGTGCTAGATCTTAATAGTCAATTTGCTTTTAAAATCATGGGGCCAATGCATTATTTCCTAGGCTTTGAAGTGAAGAAAAATGATTATGGTTTACTGCTCACTTAAACAAAGTATGCTCAAGACTTGCTTGACAAAGCCAGAATGGGAGATTGCAATCCTTGTGTTACTCCTATGGTAATTGGAACTAAACTGTGGAAAGAAGATGGTGAGTTCTTTGATCAACCTACTCTTTATCACAACATCATTGGTGGTCTCCAATACCTGACATTATCTACACCTGATATAGCTTTCAAAATCAGTCAACAAGCTAAGTCAGTTTTTACAAAATCCAACAGTGGCACATTGGACAGCATGCAAGAGGGTTTTGAGGTATGTTAAAGGTACTCTTCCTTATAGTCTTCTTTTTAGAAATGATTCACAATTTCATCTTGAAGCCTATGTCGATGCCGATTGGGCAAGTGATGTTAATGATCGAAAATCCACAAGTGTGTATGTTATTTTTCTTGGTGGCAACTTGATTCAATAGAGTTTAAAGAAGCAGAAAGTGGTTTCTTTATCATCTACTGAAGCTAAGTATAGAGACTTAAGTCAAGCTGCAACTGAAGTGGTTTGGTGCAACATTTGTTTAAAGAATTGGGTATTGAAGTCACCCATATGCCTATAATTTGGTGTGACAATCTGAGTGCATGGGCACTCTCCTCTAACCCTGTGTTCCATGCTCGAACTAAGAACATCGAGATAGATGTTCACTATGTGCAAGAACTAGTTGCAGGGAAGATTTTAGTTGTCCAATATGTTGCTTCAGAGTATCAAAAAGCTAACATTTTGACCAAGTCTTTATCTGGTAACAAGTTCAGTATGTTAAGAGAGAAGTTGAATGTAGTAACTATGTTACCTGAGTAACTCTTGTCTTCTAGTGGTTTAAATGTTGCTATAGATAGCATGAGTGTGTTGTTGAGATGAATATCAGATAGGATGGTTCAGTATGATGATGAGATGTCATGTTAGTTCAGTGTGATGTTGCTATGTCAAGTAGATGGTTCTTTAGTGAAGTGAGTGAGCATGTCTCTAAAGTCAACAGTGTTGAAGAAGACTTTCGTGAGTGAGAAGATTTGAAGATTCTTTGGTGAAGTGAGTGAGTATTCAATAGTGTTAAAGAAGACTTCGGTGAAGTGAGAAGAGTTGAAGATGATTTTTTTTTTTTCACTTTTCCTTTGATGGGGGATATTGAGTATAGAAGACTACAAACATCTGGGTTTTTTTTGTAATATTTGAGAAGTTGAACAATACGGTGCATTTTAGTTTAATTGCATTACAAAAATAGAAGCCCGTTTTGTAATAGTTAGATTGTTGAATGAAAAATCCCCAATTTCATATTGTCTTTACTCTTCTTGTTTTTCTCTAAATTTCTTACTTCTTAGCTTAAGGTTTTATTCTTCTTTATAATCGAATCCTTTCACATTTTGAGGGGGGTTAGTTTAAATTGATGAAAGGGGTAGACAAATGTTCAAAAAGTTTGTAAAAAGACCATTTTAACCTTGGTTTCAATAATATGAACTCTAGGCACAAAACTATTAGATTTGATGAGCTTTCATAAAGGAAAAATCAATTTTAACTAAGACTCATACTTGCAAATAAAATGGATACAAGGAGTCTTATACCTAGATTACGTTTTTTGAAATCTTGAACACCCTTGATCTTATCATCAAAATGAGTTAGGTAAGGACTCACTAATCCTTTTCAAAAAAGGCGAAAGAACCCTATCAATGAAATATAAGAATAACAAATGTTCTTTTATCAAATCAAGCTTCAATCTCATCAATGAATCATTGATGTTTTCATCGAATATCTCTCTCCGGAAGGTTTTTACCCCGATTTTGACCGGAGCCATAGCTTCGTAACCATATGCAAGCGAGAACGGAGTCTCTCCAGTTGAGGTTCTCGTCGTGGTCATCCGCTCATCTTCCCTTCAAAGCGTCGAGCTTTTTCTTCATGGTGTGCTTGATCACCTTGTTCACAGCCTCAACCTGCCCATTTGCTTGAGGTCGATATACGGCTAAAAAACTTTTCTTGATTCCTAAACCTTCACAAAAGGAAACAAACTCCTCACTATCGAACTATTTCTCGTTGTCCGTTATTATTGTGTGCGGGAGCCCGAATTAGCACACGATGTTTTTTTATATGAAGTCTTTCATTCTGCCCGGCGTTACTGTGGCCAGTGGGTCGGCTTCCACCCATTTTGTGAAGTAGTCAACGGCCACTACAAGAAACTTGACTCTACCCTTCCCTTGGGGTAACAGGCCTACGAGGTCTATCCCCTAGACCACAAAAGGCCATGGGTTGGTCAAAGTCGTGAGCTCTTATGGGGCAGCCCGCTGGATGACCAAGAACCTCTGGCACCTATCGCATTTTCGGACACAGTCTGCTACATCTTCATAAACTGTCGGCCAATAGTAACCTTGGCGTAACACTTTATAGGCGAAGGCTCGCCCTCCAGAGTGATTTCCAGATATACCCTCGTGGATTTCTCTTAAGATGTAGTCTGCATCTCCTTGTCAACACATCTAAGCAGTGAAGAGTCATACCCTCGTTTATTCAACTTATCATTTACCAAGACGTATCGGGTTGACTTCACCCGCAGACCTCGTGCCTCGCTCTTATCTTCAGGTACTTCACCATTTTTCAAGTAAGTCTTGATCTGGTCAATCCAACTGTATCGGTGGATAATCTCCATTACTGCTTCGGTTGGACTAATACTTGATTTCGGGATGGTTCTCACCGGTATTGATTCAGCGAACTCATCTTTCATCGAGGAGGCCAGGCAGGCCAAAGCATCTGCTATTAAATTCTGCTCCTTCGGAATCTACCAGATTTTATAACTTTTGAAGGGCTCCAGCTCGAGCTTTGCCCTTTACAGATAGGCGGTCATTCTTTCTTCCTTAGCGTGATAACCTCCCGTCACTTGATTTACAACAAGCTGGGAATCGCTCAATATTACGAGTGATTCCGTGCCCATTTCTTTTGCCAGCTCGATGCCAGCCAACGAGGCCTCATATTCCACCTCGTTATTGGAAGCAGCGAATGCAAACCTGACAACAGCTTGGAAACTCGCTCCCTCGGGGCTTTCCAATAACAGTCTGGCTCCTGCCCCTTTGTCATTGGAGGAATCGTCTACATACAGCTTCCACTGCCAGTTTGATTATGCGATCTTAGAATCGATACCCTTATCGCTGCTCGATTCCAAGGGTGTCATTCTTTTCTGGGCTGGTAGGAGAACTCAAAAGTGAAAATGGCCAGAGCTTGGCCTTTGATTGTCGTTGTTGGTAGGCATTTAATGTCGTGCTGGCTCAGCTCCAGTGACCATTGGATCAACCTGCCCGATGTTTCGGGCTTTTGGAGCACCTTTCTTAGTGGGAAGTTTGTCAGGACATGGATATTGTGCGCCTGAAAATATGGCCTTAGCTTTCTCGACGTTGTTATTAATGCCAACACCAATTTTTCCATTTCCGGATACCTCATCTCCGCGTCTACCAACCTTTTACTCACATAATAGATGGGCCACTGGATCCCCGCCTCTTCTCTCATTAGCACCGCGCTGACAACGAAAAAGGATACTGCCAAGTACAAGAGGAGGGGTTCGCCCAAGATAGGTTTTGATAAGAGCGGAGGTTGCCTGAGGTGCCTCTTCCATTCCTGGAATGCTTTTTCGCACTCCTCGGTCCATTCAAACTTCTGTTCCCTTTCAGCACTTCGAAAAATGGCAAACATCTATATGTTGCCCTTGAAACAAACCTCCTGAGGGCGGTTATTTGCCCTGTCAAACTTTGGACCTGTTTTACCTTGATCAGGCTTTTCATATTGATCAGCGTTTGGATTTTGTCGGGGTTAGCCTCAACTCCTCGTTGGTTCACCATGTAGCCCAGAAAATTTCCCAAGGCCACACTGAATGCGCACTTAAGAGGGTTTAGGTGCATCCGATATTTCCTGAGGACTTCGGACATTTTGGCTAGATGCTCGACATGATCAACGACCTCTTTGGACTTTACCAGCATATCGTCGACGTACACCTCCATGGTTTTGCCGATTTGTTTGGCGAACATCGTGTTGACTAGCCTTTGGTAAGTGGCGCCTGCATTTTTTAGCCCGAAGGGCATTACCCTGTAACAATAAATACCACAGTCAGTAATAAAAGAGGTGTGTTCCTCGTCGGGCTGATACATCGAGATCTGGTTATATCCCGAGTATGCATCCATGAAACTCAGGAGTGCATGTCCGGCTGTTGCATCGACAAGCTGGTCGATTTTGAGAAGTGGGAAGTTGTCCTTGGGACATGCCTTGTTCAGATCTGTAAAGTCGATGCAAGTCCGCCACTTGCCATTCGAATTATTTACCAACACCGGGTTGGCGAGCCAATTTGGGTATCTCACCTCCCTTATGAAGTTGATACTTAGTAATTTATCCACTTCATCTTTTAACGCTCGCGACCTTTTCGGATCCACCAATCTCTTTTTTTGTCGGATAAGTTTTGCGGCAAGGTCGATGTTTAACCTGCGACACATTACATCGAGGTGGATTCCCACCATGTCCGCGTGCACCCAAGCGAACACATCTAAGTTGTTTTTGAGGAACCCGACTAATCTGTCCGCTTGTTCCTCACTAAGCCTGCTCCCAATCTTTAACACCCTCGTGCAGTCTTCATCACTAACTGAGACATCCCGCAGCTCTTCAATTGGACCTGCTACGGGGTCTTCCTTGTTAATACGAGGATCAATTGTGTCCTCTAGCGGCCCGGGGTTCATAGCTTGCAAGCTTACTTCTTCGATGATCATGGCTTTAACCATATGCCACTTGTTGGATGCGACCATAAGAACATTGTAACATTTTTTGGCCGCATCAGTAGAGCCTTTCAGAATCCTTACTCTGTTGTAGGTCAGGAATTTTATTGCTCGACATTGGACCAAATCCACCGCCTTGAAATCATCCAAGAATGGTCTTCCTAGGATTCCATTGTAGGTCGTCGGGCAGCTGACCACCATAAACTCCTGCATCTCCGTTCTTATGCAGTCTCCTTCCCCAATGGTTACGAGAAGGTCGATCGTTCCCTTCGAGAGCACACTGTCCCCTGTGAACCGGCAGATGGGTATCGAGCAAGGCTTCAAATGTCGTTCCGTAAATCTCATTTTGCGGAATGCTTCTAAGAACAGCACATTCACCGTGCTCCTATTATCGAACATCAATCGGAATACCTTGCTGTTTCCGATCATGGTGGTTACAACTATCGCATCACGGGAGTAATTGGAGTACTCCTCGTTTTCCATCTCTGGTGAAACCTATCACCTGGCTGTCGACCAGAGGCTTTAGAAATAAATACATTTCTTGCTTCCCGGGTGTCTCTTTCTCGAGCATGCCTTTAATTGCCTATTGAGCTCGACCCGTCGTAAATCATTTTCATATTGTACCCGCCAATTTTTGAAAAATGTAGACTATGATGATGTGATTAGGCAGATAGCTAAGTCCGGTACTGAGTGATCATTTTCTACTAGACGAGCTAGGACATTTCCAGGTAGTAGCCTGACAGTTAAGGCCAGAGTGTGGCAATACTTTGTGTGTGCAAGCCTGATACCAGTAAAGCATTACAGTACATTGGAGCAAAATAAAGCATATCTCATTTATGTCATCTTAGAAAGCATGAGGATGAATGTTGGAAAAATTGTCATGGCCAACATGACTCACTTGTCTCAACCGATTCGTTTTAACTACCCGTTCCCACACATGATTACTCACATGTGCACTCAAGTAGGGGTTACTTATGGAAGGGATGAGCAAACTTTGCTAGTGGCCCCCAAGCTCACCCAAAATTATGTGGAGAAGTATTTATAGAAGAACAAGGAAGGAGCTTCCAGTTCTTCTGTCGTACCTTCAGCTCGTCTGGCACTAGCTGGTGCTACCTCATCCTGAGGTAGCCCCACTATGAAAGAGCGAGTCAAGAAATTATCTAGAGATATGGATGAAGTGCAGAGAAAGCAAGGGGATACAAACGCAAACGTGAGGACAACGTATGACTTGCTCCTCGAGATTGGTATGAAGAATGGGGTGGAAGTTAAAAAATACTCATGGCAAGACTCCACTCTGTTTGATGATGAGGAGTTGGACGCTTTTTTTGGATTCAATTATAAGGGGGAGAAGGATTGAGTCGCTTGTTACTTTTTGTTCAGTTTATTTCTTTGTTTTCAGAACCTTTTATAGTTTTTTCTGTATTTATTTTTATGAACTCTGTAGTAGTTTTAGTTTGTCATAGGACTTTATAGTTGTTTCAGTTTGTAACGAGGTTTGTACCTCTGTTTTACTTGTAATTTGTGCTAATCTTGTTCAAGTTCCTTTAGTCATTGTGTTTTGCAGTTGAGGATAAATTGAGAGACAATGCCATATTTAGTTTGGGGGCTGGGAGAAACTTTGTTTTTGAGAGATGTTGTTTTAGGACTATGATTGTGTTTATGTTATGTTTTTGTTTTTGTTTTTGTTTTTGTTTTTTTTTTTTTTTTTTTTGTTTTTTTAGTGTTGTGTTTGTGTCCAAAAATGAAAAAGAGTCAATGATGATAACTGTTTGTTAAATTTTTATCCTTGGAGAATGTGATACATTGCTTTAAGTTAGGTTAAGTTGACTAGGTTTAGCTAGATATTCTTTGAGTGGTTCAACCAAGATGTTCACTTAGTAGACATGTTTAGAAACATTTTATGTTGGCATGTGAAGTGTTGATAATGTTGGTAGACTCTAGAACCTAGTTGATAAGTACTTGAGGATTTTTAGGACTAGAATTGTTAGGAAATGATTTAGGCATTTCTTTGGAACGTTTGAGCTTTTCCAACCAACCTTATTAAGTCATCCTTAGTAACCCGTTTTGAGCCTTCAAGATGTAATAGCTTTCTTTATTTAAGAAACAACAAATGAACCAATCCCTTGAGCCGAAAATGTTGATCACACCTTCTTGGGAACTTGATTGACTTGTGTTGATAAAGAGAGAAGGAGGTAGAGAGAGAATTGTGGATGGGGAAATATTTTGTTTGGGGGTCGTGACAAGGCATCAAAAGAAAACAACCCGAATTCATTGAAAATGCATGTCTTATCAAAGTTATTTAAAAAAAAAGTTCAAATAAATAAGCAAGTAATAGTTTGGGGGTTGTAAAAGGGTGCCTTGGACGAAATGTGAGGAGTAAAAAGAAGTTGATTGGAGAAGTTTTGCTCTTTGTGTGGCATAAGGAAATTGAGTTCTCACTAGCTATCCTATCCACTATAAGAAAAACCCCCTTTCTTGACAGATGGTTTGACAGAATTTTATGACAGTTTTAAAAAACGATCAAGAATATTTTTTCTACCAATTATTGACGGGTTTACACTGTCAAGGATAAGAGACAATTCTTGACGGTGGTACCATATCCTTGATAATTAATAATTGTCAACAAGTTTTTAAAAATAAAATTGTTGCAATTCTTTCTATGACAGTTTTAGCATTAATCGTTGACAGTTTTTACCTATCAAGGAATGAATTTCATTCCTTGATAGTTTTATTATTAATCCCTGACAGTGATTAACTGTGAAGGATTAAGTTAAAAAAAAACCCAAAACGCACTAATTAAATAGCTAGGGTACGACTTCCCACCCAAAAAATTTGCTAAGGCACATGCAAGTATGGAATTTTCAAAACAGTGCATTTTTCATTTTAATGAGAGTTTAAGGCTAGGTTTCGGGAAGTATATAAATAAAAGGAAACTTTGTAAAGGGGATGTTGCCTAGGGTTAGGGTTTATAGAGAAATACTTATTTTTTGTAGAAACTCATTGTGACACCCCGTGTCATGGAGTAATTATTTGGAGTTAATTTAATTGCTTTTGGGGTGTAAATTACAGGAAATGGAATTATGGAGGCTGAATGGATATTTTCACAGATTAGTATATAAAGGGGGAAATATTGCATTTTCCCCCATTCTTCTTCATTTGTAACATTGGGAGTGAATTTTAGAGAGAGAGTGTGCCAAGGTCTAGAGAGAGAAAATGGAGATTGGAAGAAATTAAGCTTGGATTATGTAAATTGGTAAGGTTACACTCTCATTCATGCCTGAATTTCATTAATTTCATCTTTATATGCTTTATTTTGAGGGGATTGAAATTTAGGGTTTATGTGGATTTTGGGTTTAGGTGAAGGAGAGTCTAGATCCGAGTTTTTTAGCTAGATTGGGCGTTAAAGTGAGTGGAATATAACTTCCCTTTGCATTAAATTACGTTTTATAATTCAAATTCATGTTGTGTGCAATTTGGGTGATGTTTGGGTTGAAGAGAATTGATATGTTTGTGTGAAAGTGATGAGGGATTTGAGTGGCATTGTGAAGTAGGATAGTGGTATCAATAATGTGGGATGAAAAGGGAGTGAATGGGTGAGATTGGTGGTGAATTCGTGGTGGACAATCTGGAAAACTCAGATTGTCGCTGCGGCGAAGTTCATAATTCGAAGTGTCGCCGCGGTGACGTTCTTATAAAGAAGGAGGGAAAATTCCAAAATGTTTGTCGCCGCAGCAACAAACTCTCGGGTTTGTGTTGCCGGTGCGACAAAAGGGATGTCACCAAGGTGACAACCCTTAGAACGATTTTGGGGGTGTAGATGCAAGTTTTGAGACCTGTCAAGTAGACAGGGATGTAAGTGTAACTTTTCAAAGGTCAAGGGACCTAACTGCGATAATAAAAAACTATAGAGGGTAAATTGAAAAATCAGGAAAGTCGAGGGACTAATTTGAGATGATGAAAAAGTGTAGGGGGCAAACTGATATTTTCCTTTGAGGGGTCAAATTGATATTTTACACAAGGAGA
>WYDK02049826.1:0-14103 GCA_009867345.2 Toxicodendron radicans | reverse complement strand
AAGATTAATACTAAGGGTATGGGAATGAAATATATAATCTTACGTACCTTTTTAAGCATTTCAATGCGGGCATTACAGAAGACCCTCATTTGCACTTGAAGTTATTTATGAAAGTTAGCGACTACTTAGAGTGTCTGAAGATGTGTTGAGGTTGAAGTTATTTCCATATTTATTAAGAGATAGAGCTCGAGCTTGGCTCAATTCATTGCCACCAGATTCAGTCATGGATTGGAGTGATTTATTGCATAAGTTTTTATCAAAATACTTCCTACCTCAAAAGAAAGGGAAGATGAGACTTTGCATGAAGCTTGGGAGAGATTGAAAGAGTTATTAAGGAAGTGTCCTAATCATGGGATACCTTGCTGGATTCAAATGGAGACATTTTATAATGGGTTGAATGCAAAGACGCAAATGATGGTTAATGCGTCAGCAACTAGTGCAATGTTATCTAAGTCATACAATGAAGCCTTTGAAATTTTGGAAAGGATTTCTACCAACAATTATCAGTGGCCAGCAGCTAGAGCAAAGACTTCAAGAAGAACAGTAACTAGAGTCATGTAGGTGGATGTTATCACATCACTATTTGCTCAAGTAGCTTCTTTGACCAATATAATCAATAACATGAACACCTCTGTACCTACATCATCCGCAACAATTGGCAGTTCATCAGGGCATCACGAGGTAGTAGCTTGTGTCTTTTGTGGAGAAGGGCATGTGTATGAAAATTGTCCAAACAACCCCGTATCTGTCTGTTTTGTGAGTAACCAGAATAGGGGAAACAATCCTTATTCTAATACTTACAATCCTAGCTGGAGACAACACCCAAACTTCTCTTGGAATAATCAAGGAGGAGGTCCTCCAGCATCCACTTAGCAAAGGCCTATGCAACCACCAGGATTTCATCAACAAGCGTAGCCAAGAAATAAGTATATGGAGAACAAAATCAACTCATTGGAGACACTAATGAGAGATTTCATGAATAAGATTGTAATACCCAAGCCAATGTATGTCTAATTATGTGTTTTCTATGCACATACACTTAGAATTATTCCCTTGAAATTTCCTTAAAAGAATTGCTTGAAAATAGACTAAAACTTCAAAAAGGGTAAAATGGTCTTTTCACAAGGAATTAGAAGAAATAGTGGGGATTCAAATGAAAGCAAATAAGGTGAAAATTATGTTTATACTAAGGGTATTTGTGTAATTGCTTGAGTGGCAAAATGGTAAATTTCACCAAAGGACAAAATGGAAATTTTTGGAAAAGTTTTTAATATAAAAAGTGAGATATTTCATTTGGTTGAATAGTTCTCTTCCTCCTCCACCATTACCGATATTTCCAAGCTTTATTCCCCCAAATTTCTTCAATTTTCCAAGCAATTTCAAGGTGTTTTAAGTGAAATCAAAGTAAGAGAATTAGTCTCCAAATGTTTAATGGTATGGGTAAGTCTTTTTCTTTGATTTTCATTAAATAATTTTTGAGATCTCATTAGGGTTTAATGTTTATAGATTGAAGAAGAAGAACCATTGGATCCAAGCAAGTTTTTGGCTTATTGTGAAGCTAACCAAGGTAAGTAAATCATGAAGTTGATGGATTTACACTAAGAATAAGAAATTCAAGTATTATACACATTTTTACTTCTTGAGTTTGAGATGCAATTGATACAAATTGATAGTATATTTGTGTTATTGATGTTGAGAAGAGTAGAAACTTGTGCTTAGATGCTTGAGAAGATAAGAAATGAGTGTTATTCATGAAAGTGTAAATTTGGTCAACCTAGGGTTTCACCTAGGGTTTGATTGTTTTGATCAATTGGTTGATTTGTTGAGAAATTAGTGACCTTATGATAATAAATTTATCATTAGAAGAAAGAAAATGCATTTATGTATGGATATGCAAAATTCGGTCAAGACTTAATATTTCCCCTAAAGTTTTTTATTTAATGCAATTGATAGTATATTCATGTTTGTGATGACATTGTGATATTCAATTGCTATTGTTGGGAAGTGTTGTTGATGATTTGGCCAAAGTAGTAAGGATGAGGTCTTGAAGTTGAGTAGTGTTGCCTTGTTGAATTAGTGAAGTGTTCATGAGCATTTGCATGTGTTTAAGTCATATAAGAGTAGAAATGCATGAAGAAATAAGAAAAGAGGTCACTAAGAAAAGATAAGAATTTATATTTATATTCATATACATTTTAGTACCTTAATAGATTGGTACAAGTGAGAAGAAAAGAATATGAACTAGTTGAGTTAAAGAGAGAAATTGCATATACCATTGCATGGTTAGAGTTTCATGCATGAGTAATGCATATGTGTTGTCAAAGAATATGCATGAGCATTTGATAACCTATGAGAAAAGAAAGAGAAGAGACTGCATGTTTAGATGCATTATGACATTCTTGCATTTAGTAGCATTGTTAAGAATGTCTAAGAGTCAAGAAAAAAATAGAATGCATGTTTAGATGCATTATGACATTCTTATCTAGTAGCATTTTATTAAGAATGTCCAAAGAAGGTTGTTGAGACGGTGAATCTGTAAGCGTCGTTGCGTTAGTTTAGAGACAACCTAGTGCCCACATGTACAGTCATGGTTTTTGCAAGAAAAAAATTAAATTTGTATAGCTCGTTAGTGGTACATGTGGATGAGAGCTGTACGTTGCTCACATGGCCAAAGATTCTTAATCCGTACATTGACCTAGTCCGATCGGCATGAGAAAGAAAGAATGGATGAATGAGATAGTAGAAAGAAAAGAAAGAATATTTCTTTTATCTTGCATCAGTAGTCTCTCTTGTAATGCATGAATAAGTTTTTATGTCATGCATTAGTAGATTTCACATGCATACTTATTTACATAGTGCTGTAAATATTAGTAGTGATGGTATGACATGTGTATGAGTTAGAAAAGAAAAGCAAGAATCAGTATTTTCCTTTTATGGCAACAGAATAGAAATGCCCTTTATTTTCCCATTGCATGTATTCTTCAGTTTTGAGTTATGGAATCATGCTTAGTCAAGAAAGAAAGAATTAAGAATTAAGAATAGAATGGGAAAAGAAAAAGAAAAGGAAGAAAAGCCATTAGTTATTATGTTGAAGTTACTTAGTTCAACAAGAGTTTTAATGGTTTAGTTTGATTTACTTACTGAGCAATTAGCGCTCACCCCGTTAATTTCAACACTTTGTAGGTAACAGGTGATCGTGATCGGAGCGGATAGTCGATGGGCGAGGGAGAGGCGGGCCACTATTCACATGCCCATGTTTTTGTTATATGCATAAAAAGTAGTATTTTTGTGTATATTTAGAAGTATTTTGAATATGTACAATGTATATATTACTTTATAGTAAAAGTAAAAACCGCGCGCGCATGTTTTTATTCATATGAGTTTTATATTGTGCATATTTCACACATATATCATTATTTTCTATCTAGTAAGCTAGTAAGAACAGAGGTGTTACATTTTTAGCTAGCCAAATGGTACACCATGCTCCCCAATTGACCCTTTGGTCTTGGGTTTGAGTGGTATGGGAGGCGAAATGAGAAATCCCTTAAGGGGGGACAATACCTACCTGATGTGAGATCCCGGGCGGACAAAATGTGGTATCAGAGCCAAAGACGGTCCGTTACATTAAAAAGACGCTTTTTTAATGTACCAGCCTCGGCCGTTAGCACTAACTAAGTATTGTTCCCCCCTTAAGGAATTTTATTTGCCTCCCACACCACTCGAACCCAAGACCAAGGGGTTATAGTCAATTTGGGAGCATGGTGTGTCAATTGACTATAGACCCTTGGTCTTGGGTTCGAGTGGTGTGGGAGAGGAAGAAAATCCCTTAAGGGGGGAACAATACTTAGTTAGTGCTAACGGCCAAGGCCGTTACAAAGATTGACACCATCATGAAGAACCAGTCTATTTTGATCCAAAGTCAAGGTGCTTCGTTGAAGAATTTAGAGAATCAAGTAGGGCAACTTGCATTGGCAATTTACAAGACCACAAGGTTTTCCAAGCAATACCGAGAATCCAAGGGAAGGCAAGGAACAAGTCCAAGCTATTCAATTGAGAAATAGAAGGAAAGTGCAAATGTCAAGAAGAATGCATGAATCAGAACAACCCTCAGATGAATCTCAGTCAAATGAAGCAGATCTTGAAGTGTAAAAGGCAGTGGATAATTCAAAGAAGAAAACTTTAGATGCTAACAACGTTGTGCCAGCAAATCCCAATAGTGAGAAACAACAAATTGTGAAGCCTACTCCACCATACCCTCAAAGACTCAAGAAGCAGAATCAAGACAAGCAGTTTAGCAAGTTTCTTGACAATTTGAAGCAGCTCCACATCAACATTCCATTGGTGGAGACTTTAGAGCAAATGCCTAACTATGTCAAGTTCATGAATGATATTTTTTCAAAGAAGAGAAAGATGAGTGAGTTTGAGACAGTAACCATGACCAAGGAATGCATTTCTATCTTGCAAAACAAACTTCCACAAAAGCTGAAGGATCCCGGGAGTTTCACACTGCCATGTTTTATTGGACACACTTATTGTGGAAGGGCTTTATGCGACTTGGGGGCTAGTATCAATTTGATGCCTCTCTCTTTGTTTAAGAAGTTTGGTATAAGTGAAGCAAGACCAACCACCGTAACACTTCAACTTGCTAATCGATCCTTTGTTCATCCTGAAGGAAAAATTGAAGATGTGTTAGTAAGGGTGGATAAGTTCATTTTCCCCATGGACTTAATCATTTTGGACTATGAAGCAGACCGAGAAATGCTTATTATCTTGGGTAGACCATTCTTAGCTACAGGGAAGACCCTAATCGATGTGCAGAAAGAAGAATTAACTATGAGAGTTAATGATCATGAGGTTACTTTTAGCGTATTAGATGCCATGCAGTTCCCCGATGACTCAGAAGAATGCTCTGTTGTGAGCATTGTTGACAGCATAGCTATGGAGGAAATAGAGAAGTTGTGTAGTAGCTGGCTGTTGAAGTGGATTTCTTGGTAGATGAATCTGAACTTGCTGATGAAGAGGCAAAGAATGTGAGTGCAGCTGAACTACAATAGGAACCAAGGTTAAAGAGATTTGGGGAGAAATTTGAATTGCTGGATTAGGATGAAAGGGATTTACAACCGCTCAAGTCATCTATTAAAGAACCCCCAATGCTAGAGCAAAAGGCATTGCCTAGTCATTTGAAGTATGCATATCTTGGAGAAGGAGATACATTGTCTATTCTTATCTCCTCCACACTTCCTGAAGATAGAGAAAAACAGCTGTTAGAGATCTTCAAGCAGCATAAAAGAGTTTTCAGGTGGAGAATTGCTGATATCAAGGGAATTAGCCCTTCAATTTGTATGCATAAAATCTTGCTTTAAGATGATTGTTGCAGCATGATAGAGCATCAGCGAAGACTTATTCCAGCCATGAAGGAAGTTGTCAAAAATGAGATATTGAAATGGTTGGATGCTGATATCATTTACCTTGTTCCAGACAGTGAATGAGAGAGCCCTGTTCAATGTGTTCCAAAGAAAGATGACATGACAGTAGTGAAGAATCAGAATGATGAATTGATAACAAGAACTGTCATTGGTTGGAGGATATGCATGGACTATAGAAAGCTCAACAAATCCACAAGGAAGGATCATTTCCCTTTGCCATTTATTGGCCAGATGTTGGACAAGTTGGTTGGAAGGGAGTTCTATTGCTTTTTGGATGAATATTCTGGCTATAATCAGATAGCAATTGCACCAAAAGATCAGCCTAAAACAACCTTCACATGTCATTATGACACCTTTGCTTTTAGAAGAATGCCATTTAGGCTATGCAATGCACCATCAACTTTCCAGCGTTGTATGATGGCCATATTTTCTGATTTAGTAGAGGATTGCCTAGAGATCTTTAGGGATGATTTCTCAGTATTTGGAGACTCATTTGAAGCATGTTTGCAAAATTTAGAACGGGTACTGAAGAAATGTGAAGAGACTAACTTGGTTTTGAATTGAGAAAATTGTCATTTTATGGTACAAGAAGCCATTGTTTTAGGCCATAAAGTCTCACTCAAGGGAATAGAGGTGGATAAGGCTAAAGTGGATGTCATCAAGCAGTTGCCACCTCCCAGGAATGTTAAGGGATCAGAAGCTTCTTAGGGCATGCTGGGTTTTATAGGAGATTCATCAAGGACTTCTTAAAAATCGCCAAACCCTTATGTTCTTTGTTAGAGCATGACAGAAAGTTTCAATTCACCAAGAATGTCACATTGCCTTTGAAACACTGAAGATAGCATTAGTCTTGGCACATGTTATAATAGCTCCTGATTGGTCTTTGCCATTTGAGCTTATGTGTGACGTAAGTGACTATGCTGTTGGAGCAGTGTTGGGGCAAAGGAGAAGTAAGTTGTTCCACCCTGTCTACTATGCAAGTAAGACTTTATGTGATGCCTAACTTAATTACACCACAACTGAAAAGGAATTACTTGTTGTAGTCTTTGCATTTGATAAGTTTAGAGTTTCCTTTGTTGGGACCAAAGTGGTAGTGCATACTGGTCATTCATACATCAAGTACTTGGTTTCAAAGAAAGATTCAAAACCAAGGCTTATAAGGTAGATTTTACTACTACAAGAATTTGATATAGAGATCGTTGATCGGAAGGGTTGTGAAAATCAAGTTGCAGACCACCTCTCAAGGCTTGAAAAAGAAGAATTTACTCAAAACATGGTGGCCATTAAAGATGTGTTCCCTGATAAGTAATTGCTTATCTTGAATCATCAAGACTGCCCATGGTTTACTGATTTTGCTAATTACTTGGCATGTGGCATTCTACCTCCTGACCGTTTAAAGCAGCAATTGAAGAGATTCTTATATGAAGTAAGGTTTTACTTCTGGGATGATCCCTATTTGTACATGCAATGAGCTAATCAGATTTTGAGAAGATGTGTGTTTGGTGAAAAATGCGCTAACATACTTCAGCAGTGTCGTACAGCACCTTATGGTGGTCATTTTGGTGGGTCAAGAACAACAGCTAAAGTCCTCCAACCTGGATTTTTCTAACCTGCACTCTTCACGAATGCTCAAGAATTTACCAAGTCTTGTGATCGTTGCCAAAAGATGGGTAATATTTCGATTAAACATGAGATGCCATTGACCAACATCCTTGAGATAAAACTTTTTGATGTATGGGGAATTGACTTAATGAGACCATTTCCTCATTCTTTTGGCATGAATTACATTCTAGTGGCTGTGGATTATGTATCCAAATGGGTGGAAGCTCAAGCTTATTCCACAAATGATGCCAAGGTGGTTGTCAAGTGATAATCCTAGATTTGTTATGCTTTATACTCGAATTTATTAGGATTATCAAATGCTTTGTACATAATTTTGATCCTGAATATCACTTAATTGCGTTATTTTCTGTTTCAGGACAAAACAGGTTTAAGAAGCGAATCATGATGTTTACGATGCTTTTTTGTAAAGAAAAGCATCATCCAGAAGTTTTGTGAAGTCCTAAGATGATTAGAAGAAGTCTCAGACGCGTCGGGAACTTATCAGAAGTCATAATGGTTGAAGAACAAAGTAGTGGCAAAACCTTAATTTTTTACTTCAAGCCAAGAGAATGTTGCTGCGGTGAAAATCTCTCTGGAATCTTACAATTACGGGATTTATGCTTGTCTCTGCGGTGACATCGTGAAATATTGAAACGCTGCGTTCAGTGTTAGTCATTTTAAGTTAGAATCTTTTGAAGCATAAAACGAAGGACGGATTTTTGTAAAGCCATACACTCTTTAGAGGCTAGGGTTTGATAGAAAACCTTTAAACTTTAGGAAAACCATAAAACAAAAGGGATTGATTCTTTTATAAAAAGGGTTAGTTAGAGAGGTTTTCATCTTTTGATTCATATGTTGAAGGGAAGCACCACGGTTTTGAGATTTGTTTTCCTTATTCATGTGTAACAAAGCAATACTTTGGTATCCAATGTACCCTCATTTGAAGGCTTGATGATTTAATGAAACATTTACTTGATAGATCATATCATTTGCACTCTTGTTTCATTTATTAGATTGATTGAATTCTTACATTGATGCCATTGAATGATTGTCTTTGTTTAGGACTAATTATCTTTGCTATAGCTAGCCCAATGGTACACACCATGCTCCACAATTGACTATAGCCCCTTGGTCTTGGGTTCGAATGGTGTAGGAGGCGATAGAAATTGCTTAAGGGGGGGAACAACCTTTTTATTGTCACGACCTTGCGCCGTGACTCACTAGGTATTGTTCCCCCTTAAGGAATTTCTATCGCCTCCTACACCATGCTCCCCAATTGACGATAGCCCCTTGGTCTTGGGTTCGAATGGTGTAGGAAGCGATAGAAATTCCTTAAAAGGGGGAACAATACCTAGTGAGTCATGGCGCAAGGTCGTGACGATCTTGGTTTATTACAATTATATTGCTGTGGTTGTTTGCTATTGAATTGGAGATTGGAGGTTGGTTGGATATTTTTGGGAGTTGGTGTTATTGAGTAAATTTGTGGAGTTGATTGCTATTTGTGGGAGTTACCCTTAGGCTGTGGTTAACTACATTTTGTTGTATTGTGGTGTGGGAGATTTTCAGTGTTGGGTTTTAGAGTGAGCTGTTGAGGTTGTTTTTATTGCTTAGATTTGTTGAATTTTGAGTGGATGCCTCTGAGGACGTCGGGTAAGAGGCCGAGGATTAGTTTTAAGGATAAGAGGTTTGACACTCTGAGGGCTAAGAAATAGTTTGAGGAGGTGACTAAGGAAAAACACTTTGTGATGGAGAGGGGCTTGAACCGGGATTTTGATGATATTATTAGAGCCCTAGGTTGGAAGAATTTTGTAAAAGAGCCACCCCACCTTGCAGTAACCCCCCTGGTTTTAGAGTTCTATGCTAACCTCCCAGAGAAAGCATATGGTACAGTGTTTTGTTGAGAGGTGAGGGTTCCGATGAGTGCTGAGGCAGTTAATAAATACTATAGACTGCCAAATATTGAAGAGGGGTCATATGAGATTTTCTTGAGAAATATAGATTATAAGGCTGTGATCAGGAGGATTGCAAGGCCTGGTACTGAGTGGTCTATTTCGCCGAGAGGGGCTAGAACATTTCTTGGGAATAATCTGACAGTAGAGGCCCGAGTATGGCATTATTTTATATGCACACGCCTCATACCAGCCTCGCATCATAGCTCAGTGGAGTCGTAGAGGGCAGTGCTGATTTATGGTATTATGGAAATGATGAGGATGAAGGTTGACAGGATCATCATTGCCAGCATGACTCATGTGGCTCAGCCAATTCGTGAAAACTTCATGTTCCCTCAGATGATCACACACATGTGCACCAATGTTGGGGTGACTTATAGGCCTGATGAACAAACCATGAAAGGTGCCCCTATGTTGAACCTTAAATTTGTTAAAAGACTGAAGAAAAAAATAGGAGAGTCTAGTTCCTCTGCTGCACCATCTGCTCGTACTGCACTAGCTGCTGCTTTCTAGTCTAGAGGCAGCTCATTAATGAAGGTTCAAATAAGACAATTGGCCCAAGACGTGGAAGAGTTGAAAATAGAGCAAAAAGATGCTAAAGTAAATCAGAGAACAATGTATGAGCTTCGCTGTGAGATTGACATGAGACTTGACGTGGATGTTCAGAAATACCAATGGCAAGACTCCACACCATTTAATGATGACGAGATAGAGGCTATGTTTGGATCAGATCAGGGGCAGTAAGATGATGATTGTACAGACTCTGAGTCTGAGTAGCCTGTTACTTTTGTTTTATTTTATCTTTTTTATTAGTGAAATTTTTATGTTTATCCGTGTATTTAATTTATGAACTTTAGATTAGTTTTGGTTTGTAATGAGGTTTTATCCCTCTGTTCAGTTGGAGCATTTTATGTTAGAATCTTTTGGAGCATAAAATGAAGGATGAATTTTTGTAAAGCCATACACTCTTTAGAGGCTAGAGTTTGATAGAAAACCCTTAAACTTTAGGAAAACCATAGAACAAAAGAGATTAATTCTTTATAAAAAGTGTTAGTTAGGGAGGTTTTCATCTTTTGATTCATATGTTGAAGGGAAGCACCACGGTTTTGAGGTTTGTTTTCCTTATTCATGTGTAACTAAACACTACTTTGGTATCCAATGTAGCCTCATTTGAAGGCTTGATGATTTAATGAAAGATTTACTTGATATCTCATATCATTTGCACTTTTGTTTCATTTATTGGATTGATTGAATTCTTACATTGATGCCATTGAATGATTGTCTTTGTTTAGGACTGATTGTCTTTGTTATAGGTTGATTATCATTGCTAAATATTGATTATCTTTGTGTTTTGTTGATGTTGGACTTGAGACAAGGTTGGGTATTGCAAAATACCCACTTGATGAGCTCTTTTAAATGATTAATTTGTATTTGTGCATACGCCCTGCCTTGTATGGATTGGTTTTGTGTGATTTGAGCTCTTGCATTTAATGGGTTCTTACTCACTAGGTTAGACTAAGCGCCCTAGTTAAGTTAGTGGCGAAAGCACTAGGTAAATTCCGAATACCCTACGGTAATATTTTAGTTTTATGAGCTTAACTCTTGAGAAGATTTGAGATATTGATAATGTGATTAAAATTGTCAAGCCGGATAATGATGGTGAAATTGGGTACCCAAGCCCTTTTATTAATTGTTATCTTTCCACTCATATTTAATTTAATTGCTTTTAGTTGACTGTTAATTTTAGTTGTTTTAATCTTAATCCCATCCTTGTTTAAATTCACGCTTAAGAATTAAGGTTTAGTTTATAGACTAGTTATGCACTTACAAATCTCTGTAGGTTCGACCCTTGCTTGTGCACACTTTATTGCAACACAATTCATATACTTGTGAGGTTTAATTTGATACCATCATCAAGTTCCTGAAAAAGAACATATTCACCAGATTTGGAACTCCAAGGTGCCTCATTAATGATGAAGGCACACACTTTGTGAATAGATTGGTAAGTTCTTTATTGAAGAAATCTGGAGTTCGACATAAGACTGCTACAGCCTATCATCCACAAACCAATGGGCAAGCTGAAATTTCTAATAGAGAAATCAAGCAAATACTCGAAAAATCAGTTTGTCCCAATATAAAATATTGGTTTTTAAAGCTGGATGAAGCATTATGGGCGTATCGCACAACATTTAAGACTCCTCTTAGCATGACACCTTACAGAATGGGATCGAGAATGAGTGGGAATCTCACTCAACAATCAAGCTTAAATATGGGCAAAGTCAAGCTGAAGACTTAAAAACAAGCACTATTGAGAGGCAACCCAAACAATTTTGAATTCAATTTTCTTTTATTCTTAATAAATCATTGAGTGTTTTTCTTATTCGTTTTGTTTCTTATAATTTCAGTTTGCATTTATTTTGATTTGTTGTCCAGAGATGAAGAAGAATCTCTTGGTGGGGAATCAAGTGTTGGACTGAGTGCTAATGGTTCTTTGTAGTGCTGATAAGTATGCTGCAGCATGGGTCATCAGGGGAATATTACACGAATTCATTAAGTGTAAGCCTTTTTCCACGTCAACAAGTGAAATTAGGGTTTCTTATGGCATTAACCTAAAAAGCGGGATTTTTCCATCTTTTGCAGAATATCCACATTCTTCTAAAAACACCAGTCCCCACCATAATCGTTCTCACTTCCGATTTCCATTACACAACAGTCACCATCATCCCAAGCTTTCTCCGCACGATTCGCACCACCATTAAGACCACACTTCTCTACTTTCCTGACCACATTCTTACCATCGAAACCTTTATTAACACTCATCTTCGCCTTGCTACAACATTCCGAACACAACGCCCCTTATTTCAAAACTCTTCATCATGACAAAGAAATCAGCACCCAAAGCTCCCCTCATTCGCACTACTCCCAAAAAGTTTACGAATCCAGCAACCGAAAAGAAATACATGGATGGGGTTTCGGTCAAAATCATTGTTGTTGGAGAAAGGTTTTGTCATGACAAAAACCGAAAAACTGGGGTTGCCTTCTTACATCACTAGAGTGCTGCAACAACGAAAATGGCAATCATTTGCCACCCATCCTGAAAAACCCAATTGTGCCGTTGGTAAAAGAATTTTATGCGAATCTCCTTGCATATGATCAGCCTTATGTCAAAGTTTGAGGAGTAAAAATCGACCTCAGTTCCAAGACTTTCAATGAACTCTTTGGTTTGAAAGACATAAAAGATGAATATTCAAAGTTGGTTGACAAGCCGTCGAGAGAATTGCTGCACGAAGTCCTCAAGAGCACCACAGTTCTTGGAACTGTTTGGATTGTATCGCAGTAGAGCACAAAGACTATGAAGCACTCATCCCTCTTTCCCAATGCAAAGGTTTGGTGTCATTTTTATCAAAAATAGAATCATGCCCACCACTCATGACATAACAGTTTCTGTTGATCGGATGATCTTGATTTACTGTATTTTGACTGGTAAGAAAATTAATTTGTTTTGATGTGCCGTATCTGGAAGATGAGGAAATCGTGGTGAACAGATGTGCTTTCACAAATCATTTGATTGAAAAGGTTGCCAGTGATGCTGAATTTAGCACACCAAACCCTTGAACCTCTCATCCGAGCACTAGTGTTGCAGCAACTAGCAACATTCCCACGAAAGTTCCAAACCTGCCAGTTCTTGACAAAACTTTTGTCTAAGCTGGAGGCCATGGAGAAGAAACAGATGATGATATGCAACTATCTTAAAAGTCAGGATCAAGTAATGAAGAAGGCCTTCATGGCCAATTTCACAAAACCATACCCCATTCCCCTTCCCAATTTTTCCTAATGACTTGTGTAAAGAAATGCCTTTTGAAGGTACCACCAGTGCGTCAGCACAGGACTCCTCGGACATAGAGAATGATGAAGCCTTACTAGTTCACAAGATGGCAAGCATTAAGAGGGGTAAGAAGCAAATGGGGGAGCAGACTGAAACCCCATCAACTCAGAATGTTGAGGGCATTAACACAGACAAGCAGATTGATGATGAGGAGTTAATGGATCCTTAAGTGTTCATTGATGCATACATCGAATCATTGAGACAAACCTATGTTGTGGAAAAAGCACCAGCACAAGGCGAGCAACTAGTTTCAGCATCAGCAAGAGTGGCAGAGGAGAATGTCCCAATGTCGGACATTGAAGCACCAATCAACCCTGATGTACAAAAGGTATCGATGGAAACAAAGACTGAACCAACCCCTGAAAAAGAAGAACAGGGGACAGACTCCTCAACATCAGATGAAGATTTGAAACTATTGGTCGAAATCTCCTCACAGGTCAAGAAGAGAAAGAAGGGAGCATCCTCGAGTGGAGAATTTGTGCTCCAAAGACGGAAATCTTAGAGGAATTTAGGCAAATGAGAGAGATCGCTATCCCCATTTCATTTCCGTTTTCCTTTGCTTCTTTTACTGTTTTTTGTTTGGTTTTGTTATGAGGACACAACAACTTTCAAGTTTGGGGGTGTTGCTATCCTTTGTGGATTTCTCTTTTTGTGTGTTATTTCTGTTATGTTTATTTCTGTTTTGTTTATGTCAATTTTGTATGTTGGTCTTGTTGTGTGATTAGAAGAAAATCAATGGAATTATCAATGCTTTATCCTATGCCGATTTGAATTTGTTAAAATGCTTCATGATGCTGTCGCAAGTTTAGAACTTTTTGATTGAATTTTAATAACTTGAAAAATTTGTTGAACAATTCCAAAATTTGGAGATTTTTTTTAAAAGGCATAAACATGAGCTGAAAATTAGTTTGGAAACAAGCCCTTGGGGCATGTCAATCAGTAGAGAGGGTTTAGGAACCAAACTGAGTTAGATAAACCTAAAAAACAAGATTCAAGTAGGAAAACCTTAAGGGTGCGTTTGGTTCGGAGAATATTTTATTACTAGGAATGTTAGATTACCTTGTGAAACTTTAATAACAATGTTTGGTTAGATAAAGTTAAATTGAGGGGCATGTTAAATTCCAATGTTTGGTTGGAAGAAATAAAAAAATTACTGGAGTATTTTTTTACTAAATTGCCCTTATACTATAATAGTATTATAATAATAATAATATTACTATTTATTTGTATTTTATATAAT